>JAYRBV010014359.1:0-12936 GCA_036023255.1 Mitrocomella polydiademata
TTTAAAGTTTCAAGTAAATACTAAGACATTTACGAACATGTAACGAAAAAACCGGGCTGGTTAAAGTGGTGCCTCGCCACTCACAAAGTACATACACGTCATATATAGTACCGTACGTCAAAATGCTTCTAAATTTGAGAATTACAAATGCTACAATATTTTTTGAATTTGAAGGCCTACAGTTTTTGGGTCATAGTCACGTGACTTGAAGGCCTAAAAAAGGTATTCCCAACTCTTGAAAGCCAGGGGTGGTAATATTCCTATTATTCTATCTGTGCCAAATTTCAGATTTCTATGATTTTTTTTACCGGAAAATACTGGTTTTCTGAATTCAGCACCTGGACTAGATATAAACGGTAGATAAACGGTATTTCGGGAAAAGTCTTTTGTTTTCCAAGGAGGTTTGGGGAAACTTGGGAGAAACTCGTTTTTCGTTGGGTTTTTCTTTTTCTAGAGTGTTTTGAATAGTTTACATGACCTTTTGCGTTGTAATCATGGTGAAATAGGAATTTCATTTCACAATTTTTCAATTATATACGACTTTTTCTTTTATCTACACAGCAACACGCTTCTTTTAAACTATAAATGAGTTTTGTAGGTTAAGTGCAATTGGTGCAAAAGTTGAAGAATATTTTTGGACTGGCCTTAACTAACCCGAGATGGTGAGCACGTGAAACCTCCAGTAAAAATTATCTTCAAGCTCACCGACGTTGAGCTTGAAGATAAACTTTACTGGAGGTTTCACCTGCAAATTTTGTGCGTTCGTTTACCAAGTTGTTCCATCGTTTAATATAAAACTCCTTACTCAATCCCATATCTGACCGATGGGTCGTCCACCTTCTCTTCTGCGAGACATTTCAGAGCAAAAATCTCATCGTCCGTAACCTTCTCACCTTCATTAAATCTGCTCACCATGTCAAAATGGTTGCTGACAAACTCAGGATCGGTCACAAAGGCACCTTCTAGTTGTACACCCGGTACAGTTGTCGGCCTTTTCTTTGAGATTTCAGGAAGGTGCAAATTCACACTTTCCCCATTGTCCAATACATGGTCGCGTACCAATTCTGCGTAAGCCGCCAAAATCTGTTCTCGAGTCGTATGGATTTTTAGCAATGTTTGGTTACGGGTTTTGACTGTTGTATCATTATGAAGACCTTCTTTGCTGAAAAATTCCTCTACTTGTCTCTGGTGCGATTTTGTCAAAGTAAATACCCTCCATTGCCATCAATTTGTCTTTCCTCCTCGTAAGGGCATCGAATTCACGAGGATGCTGTCGTACAAAAGCCATTAGATGATCTCTATACAAGAGATCATCTAATGGCTTTTGTACGACAGCATCCTCATTCATGGATATTCTTTTGAATATGTTGGTAATGGCGGTCAGTTGTGTGATTGTAATCATCAAACAAAAGTTCAATCATTTGTTCGACATCCTCATCACTCCTCGGGTTGGTCATCAAAGCTGGTTCATCTCGTCCCTCGTCTCTCACTTCATCGGCACTTTCAATTTCTTTTCTTTGTTCCGTATGGTATCTAATTATGAAAACGTATCGAAATATGCCTAATTCTGAATAATTTATTATAGACGGTTGTTCTAGCCTGGACTCTACTTTCTTCCCTTTTTCTTTTTTGGCATTTCGAATGAATGAAATGATTTGTATTTAGACATAGTCAAGCGTCTGCTGAAAAGTTTTAGCCATTAAAAATCAACTCTTTCTGATGTGATCGACTAAGTATACCTTTACCATTTAATTGTAAAACTTCACTCCAAATATAATTTTAACATGGTTTTTATGTGTCAAATGGTAGCAGCAAAGAATTGGTAAATGACAGTGGTCTAGTGGTAGAGTGCTCGCTAACCGTGCGCAAGGCTGCGGGTTCAATCC
The DNA here is from genome assembly GCA_036023255.1 of Mitrocomella polydiademata. NCBI lineage: Eukaryota > Metazoa > Cnidaria > Hydrozoa > Leptothecata > Mitrocomidae > Mitrocomella > Mitrocomella polydiademata. The sequence continues at coordinate 1,887 of JAYRBV010014359.1, forward strand.
CTGGCCGAGTCATACCAAAACACTGTAAAAATTGGTACTCGCTGCCTGTTGGCATTTAGCAATCATAAGGGTTGGGACAAGGGTAAGTGGTGAACCAGGAACCAAGGAGGTAATATATATCAAGGAGTATATTATCTATCCAAAACAAGCATGTTCTAAGCATGCATTTACCTCTCAAGAGAGATGCAATAAAGTTAAAAAATGTATTGTTTTCAACTTCTGATTAATTAATTAATTAATTATTATTAATTAATTACCTCCTTGCAGGAACTTACCGCAAGGTAGTTGCTATTTGAAAAGGGAGCCTTCGGGTCGCCCTCTACTGCGGTCGCTGAACTTACTTACTGAAGGAACTGATAAAGCCCCCTTTCCCCTCCCCTTTCAAAGAAAGTAACTAAGAACAAACAAATATTATATTTACTTGGTGCTGGTACTATCGTTTCCAGTAGCTTATATATTCTAAATAAATGAAAAAAGAAAACCATAATTTAGATATGTTCAAATCACATACAATTTGGAAACAATAGACGGGTATACAAAAAGAACCAAGAGCAAACGCGTACTGTCATAAGTTTTGAAGTAAGCAGAAACTAAAGAAAATGATGATCCACAGGCACATGAAATGGATTCAAAACTGATTGACTGGATCAAAATGTATGGGCTTACCGGGGAATAGACTTTATTGAAGGATGCAAACATATAAACCAACAAGACTAAAATCTTCATATCTACGAAGTATTTTATCATTTCACAATCTGATAAAAAAAACTTTTTCATCCGTCAATTTTCGTAACTTCAGAAAAAACTGTTTAACCTTTCATGACGTCAAATATTTACTTCCAAAATTTTTCAAAAACCTCTGCGGAGAGCCAAACCACGTGATAGAGAATTAAATTTCTATTCACCCGCCTCCGTTACTGTTTATTTACGGCGCGTCAAGAAGATTAACAACGCAAATGTAAAATATTTCGTCCACTGCCTGCCAGCTTTACTGATAAAGTCCTTGACTTATAACTTTATTAACTTCTTGAATTTGTTTTGAGTAAAAAGAAGAACAGATTTATTTTTTTTATAAGAATTTCTTATCAGTAAAACACGGGCCTCATTCATAGAATACATTATTGCTTGATATTATTTTTTCGAAGATAATTGCACTATTCCTTTTGACGTCTCGTTAAAACATTGCATTGCGAATTGCGAATAAAGTTAGAAAGACCCGAAACCATTGATGCATTGCGAATAAAGTAAAAACAACCAGAAAAGATGCAGCTAGAAGAGTGCAATTTTGTGTAATCCAGAGTGCAATACTAGTAGCCTATGCTCGTTCGGCCAAAGAAGCTTTTTGGGCCGAACGACCATAGGCTAACGATTAATTGCACTCTAAAAGTGACGTCTCGACAAATCAAATTCGCGTAATAATGCACCTCTGATGATAATTTTTTATGATTATTTTTGTTTTCAAAAAAAATTCACAATATTCAGTTGGTTTGCTTGGCAACGCCAACGTCTCAAGTCTCAAAAATGTAAGCTTGCCGAGATATGATGAGCGCTCAAATGGCTAATCAATAAGTTTCCATATGGATACCGTACGCAGTAAATGATTAAAGGTATTTCTAGGATCGTAAATATGAACCTTTTTTTTGAAGTGTACGTATCCTTGAAAATATGATTTTAATAAAAAAAAAAAAATTTTTTTTGGGGGGACCGTATACACATTTCTGATTCATAAATTTGAGTTGATTTTGCGGAAATTTAGGGGATCAATGTGGCCTCTTCACAATGACACAGGATCAAACTGTACAGGGAACAGGGGTTTTGTTTATAGGGCAGCTTTGGAAATATCAGACTACCTGGGATGTGTAAGAGACTACCAATCGATAAGAAGGCTTACGCACGTTTTTCGATTTCCCAAGAGTTTTTTTTGAGAATTTGTATAAAGTGGAGATAGTTGATAAGTTTTTTGTTAGTTTTTGTGTTAATCTGACAAAAATGTTATTGATATGTTAATTTTCCCTTCAAAAAGGAATCTCCTAACAATTAAAAAATTGCGCAGATAGTAGCCATTATTACTTACATGTCTCATTACTGGATATTTTTGACTACAAAACTTCTAGTAGATTTCTCAAAAATCATTGATTTGTGGGCATATCTCCTCCATGTTGCTACCTAGAAATCATTCCATATAACTGAGTTTATTACCCTCGAAACCCTTAAAATTTGGTGAAAATCAACCCTTTAAACCCTTGAAAATTAGGGAAAAGAATGTTGGCCATTCAATTCTTTCTTCCAATTTATGTATGTTAGCAGCTTTTGTGTTGTACTTATAAATAGCCCGCCATCAATGAAAATTACTGGTTACTCACTTTTCACTGCAAAATTTAATCTAGTAGATTTCTCAAAAAATCATTGATTTGTGGGCCTATCTTCTCCTACCGTGGAATTCACAGCTGAGCTTTTGACTGTCTTTTTTTAATATACACGGGACGGCGACGGAAAACTACCTAGAAAATATGCCATGAAACTGGGTACGTAAATAACACCAGGATAATATAAATTATGTTCCACATATTAGTAAATGTACCATATCGTTCGATAGACCTTATCGGAGTTTCAGTTATCGTGGTGCATTCTGGTCGATAATAGGAATTAAAGAATATTTTCAAGCGAATTATACATGTGGGAATAACTATTCAGAAAGGGCCATACGATACCAGAATGCATCACGATAACTGAAACCCGATAAGGTCTATTCATGATCAGTCGTTCTTTTATAGAAAAGTCTCTTATGTGTTTGTAAAATCGAGGCAGATTTCATCAAATACCTCGTTCTTCCAGTCAATTGTATGAGGTTTTGACAAGTGACCATGAATTGAAACTTAGACACCCTCCCTCTACGGTGAGTTCTTTCCCCACTTTTCGAGCGGTAACATCAAGGATATTATACAGTAAGCTGGTATAATATCCTTGGTAACATATCGAGGGCGACTAATGCAATCAATAATCTTCTCTAATTAACGTGGACGATGTCATGTTTTTAGAATGACCCCTATGAACCTATGAACGATCTTATTTCTAACCCCCGGACAATGTAATCTGGACCCCTAGATAACAACTTTGTTATTTTGGTTAAATTAAGCGGTGATGTTAGATAAAAGTGCCCTCTTTTCAAAAGTTTTGATTACACAATATGAAGGTTTTGTAGTAAACGCCCCTTTTCAACCCCCCCTCCCCCTAAAATACAATTTGATAAATGCCCAGGGGGTGTCTAATCGAAGCATCACGGTAATACATTTACGAACCCAACAAATCCTCTCAAATTGAATGAACTTTGTCCACACTCGGTGCCTCAGTAAAAATACTACCCGTTTCTTTTGATTGTAAAAAGTAGCATTTCTTTCTGAGACACCCTGGTATAGCACTTGATTTGTTAGAAAAAGTGTCCATAACATTGAAATGAAAATGTTTATTTACAATAATGATAAATAAAACTAGAATGAATTCTTAAGAAAATAACGCCCGCATAATCTAAATTTTAAATAAATAAAATAAAAAACTTTTCTTCGTTTTAAATATAACTTATCTTAAATCTTTCCGCTTTATTTTTTTGAAACATATTATGATGGTGATTAAAAATTAATTAAAAATTAAAAGGAACGTATAATAATTCTGCGTGTTATGTGAAGGTGTTTGGAAGGGTGAGAACAAGATAAGACCACCAAAACCAAAACACTTGCGTGTCCTGAAACTGTTTTATTGATCAAAAACATCTTCACGTGAACTTGAACGTTGTATTGCTATAGAACTATACTATATCATTCGAATGGTTTTTAGGATAACACTTTATTCAGTATATCGATGGGCAATGGGAATATGATGGTCGAATTCTTTTCGGCGGAGATGGTTTGGAGGGTTTGTAAATAGCGCAATTGTAACGCTTGTGGTGACTCTTGGAGAATGTCGGCAGCCGATTTCAAGGCTTTGGCTGCATTCATTTCTCCTTCCGCTGCAATCACCTAGACAAAAAGAACAACACACCGAATCTGAATTCCAGAAACTGATTTAACAAACATTTTGGATTATTTTTAGCCTGTACCACCGACCACTACCGCGCGGTACGAAAAATGTTTTTGGAATCTTCTTTAATCAGAGTTTTTTTAAATCTACTTTTGATCGACCTTTCGTACTGCCTGAAGTAAGATACAATCAAAGCATTTTTCTAATTATAGAACAAGCTTATTGTTTAATTTACATCCAATGTTTTCTTTAGTACAAAAAATGCTCGATTTAGCGCCCACTCTCAAATAAGCGTCCCTCTTTTAGAGTGAAAGGTGTTAATAATGCGCCCACCTTAAATAAATGCCTCCGGTGAACGGCAATTCGGATGCAAAACTAAGTGCCGGCGAGCTTATTTGGTAGACAAGTATCTAATCAAAACTAATTTTCAAATTTCAAATAAGCACCCTGGGCGCTAAATCGAATATTTACGGCATCTAAAAGGCGGTACTCACTTTTGCACGTGCTTCTCTGGACGCTTCGGCTTCTGCCGCCATGGCGCGCTGTAGTTGTTGCGGTAATCGCACGTCTTTCACTTCTACACGTTCGACTTTCATTCCCCAAGGGTCCGTACCAACGTCTAGAATTCTAGCGATGGACTCGCTGATGGTGTCTCTCTGAAGCAGCAAATCACTTAAATTCTTCGTTCCCAACTCATTCCGTAATGTGGTTTGAGCCAATAGTTTTGTGGAGCGATGAGCATCTTCGACATTGATGACTGACCAGATTGGGTTTGAGATTCGGAAATATACAACAGCATCAACAGCAACGGTCACACTGTCCTTCGTTAAAATTTCTTGAGGTGGTACATCGAAGGATACAACACGTAAATCCACTTTCATGTACGTATCAATACAAGGGAGCACGAAAAATATACCGGGCCCTTTAGCTCCACCGGCTAGCAATCTACCCAAACGAAATATGACAGCTCTTTCGTATTCTTGCACTATCTAAAAAAGAAATACACAAAAATATAGATGTGACTAAGGGAGACAATTTTCTATATAGCATAGGCTGAGTATTGCAACAGAGTTGTCTTTGTGTTTTTGTCAAGATCTGCGAATTAGACTAGGGCCGACTCAAATTCGCAGAACATGATGAAAACAGTTTTTGTATAAAAGACAACTCAGTTTCGCAAAGTATATGGAAACCAGGCTAACACGGGAAAGACTTGGCAGTTAATTGTAACCAATTTTCAAAATTCTACATTTTGGGTTACTTACTATTGGGTTGTTGTTTTATGGAAGGTAAAAATTGTTATCAAGGGAATAGAAAATATAGAATGAGAAAAATGATGGAGATAAACTTACTTTGATGCAAAAGAATAGAGATAACGGGAAGGTACAAATCACCAAAAACACAGAAAATATAGTGAACACCCACGTACAAATCCCAAGGCCTTCTACAGACTCTAAAGAGAAGAAAAAAAAGGGATAAAATAGGTTTAACTTCACATAAATGTGCACCATTACTTTTGTTATCATTATTTTTTATTTATTTTTAAATTTTTTTTATACAGGATAGCCTCTTCAGTACTAAGTAGACCGTTATCAATGAGAGTCATGTCTACGTTGCGAAACACCTATAACGGAATCTATGAGATTAGCAATGGGAGGTCATCCTCATCACTGTGACTGATGGCGGAATCGAACTCCTGACCAGCAGGTTACGAGCCTAGCGTCTTAACCACTCGATCACAGCTCCGTTTAATGAAATTGTACTTTTATTAACGCTAATGGACAGACGTTAACGATCGTTGACTTAGGGTTTTTTTTTTTTTTTCAATCGATTCTCTCCTTGTCTCCAAAATAAATTGGTTCTTCTTACAAGAGGTTTGTGAAATAATGTATATGTTAAACGTGTGTATAAAATAACAAAAGAATATACTGACAGCAAATATTAAGGGTTAACTTTTCTGCCCAAAATAATCCGGTTAAATAATTCCAAATTATTTGGCACGTTTACATTTGGCAGGCTGGTTTTTTGTACGGTCGTCAGAGGAAATATTTCACAGAAACCTAGAACCTAAATTTTTAGCTGAAATTTGGCACAGATATTTATTATACAGGGTTCAGACAGACCTGGAAAAACCTGGAAAAAGGACTACTTTAGAAAAACTCAGGGAAGGTCAGAGAAAAATATTTTTATTTTGGTCTTTTCAGGGAAAACTCAGGGAAAAAAAATTCAGTCCTATTAAAATCAATTCGTTCCCTAAATTCTTCAATTTCTGGTTAAATTTACAAATTTCTAAGATTACAGTACATCTATTTAATGACAGAATTTGATTTTTTTTCTGATTGTTAGAAAAAATTTCAACTTTTGTTAGTTTACCTTTTTTAAAGATTTATTTTGAATATGTACTTAACTAATTTTGAAAATTTACTTAACTTCATGCAATGACTCAGGGAAAATGTACTTAATTTCATGCAATTACTCAGGGAAAATTAGGTCTATTTCAAGGAAAAAGTCATGGAAACTCAGGGAAATTTTTTTATAAAAGTTTGTCTGAACCCTGTTATAGTATCACCCACAAAGTCACGTAAGTATGGCCCAAAGGTCGGACAATCCAAAACGAAAAATAGAAGGTGTTTTTCACCCGGTAGATTCAAGAAAAAACGAATAGTACTTTTTCGTTCGGAAGAGTCTGCTGGTTCTAACTTATTTATAAAGCATTCAAAAGAAGCTAGTTTTGTACAGTTCAACTAACTTATTTTATGAAATATCCCCCAAAAAGCTATTTTACAGTACACCTACAGAATGCGATAGGGTTTTTATTGCTAGCCGCAAGAGCCATATGGCACAGACATGGTTCTTGCTAGACTGGAGCCGCATCTTTATTACGGATATAAAAACCAGATTACGGCAATAACGGGAAAATATATGCGGCACGGGAAAACTCAGAAGAAGCGCTTTTTGACCACTTTTTGACCTCTTTTTGACCACTTTTTACTTTTAAAAGAAGTGACAGGTATCAAAATCTCAGTAATTTGAAATTGTTGAAATTTTTAAGTAAAATAATCATATCTATAATTGTAATTTGTGACGTCGTAATGCTTATCTCGGTTTCATAACTAGGTTCTATTCCGAACCTCGTGTTTTAGTCCCTTTGGTCCTTATTTTATTCTTTAGGTATAAGAGACATGTAAAGCAGCACGTAAAGCACGTAAACACGTAAAGCAAGTGAGCACGTAAGTACGTAAAGCACACGGTCCAAATGACGGATACATATCTATATATTCAGGCTTTTGAGAACCGAAGAATAAATTCCTCTAAAAAAGAAAACCAAATTTTATTACCATCGTTATTAACTAAATAAGAGGTTACTTCGGTCTTTCCATTGCTCTTCATTGCAATGGATTCGTAAATTATAATTCTTCTTTTTATATTCTTCGAAAGTAAAAATACAAGATAAACGATGAAGTTTCTTCCTTTAAAGATTTTAAGATTTCCTCAACAAATCTATGGAGAGAATTCGCATAAACAGTATAAGAATATTCGAATGTCAAACGACCAAAATAAAATGAAACACATTCACTACTGATGAGCAACAAACAAGCACTATCAATTGCAATATACAGTTCATAAAAAGAAAACAGAAATCATGATATTATTACAAACTAATATTTTCCTTTTCAAATATTTTTGAAATAGTAACTGTCACAAAACTGTGAGAATTCTTCTTCTTCAATTCTTCACTATATATAAACTCTCTCTTGTTTAACCCGAGATTTGATAGCTGAAAAAAACTAATTCAGGGGGTAAAAGTATGATCAATGGAAACATTTGACAGCTCTCCGTGAAAAAAATTAAAAATATGAACAAATAAAAAATAACCCGTCAAGGATAAAAGGGCTTTTGAAATAGTAGAGGATGTTCATCTGACAGAATATAAACAGCAAGGTTTTCCGTAGTAAAGTCTCTTAAAAAAGTTTGGAAGAACGAGGCAGAAACAAAAAAGTGCCTCGATTATTCCCGACAAAAATAAGAGACTTTGTATAAAAGAACGATAAAAATAGATGTGTTTACATTCTGTCAGATGAACTGTATGAGTATTACCAATATCATTTGGCAGAAGTTCAAACGGAGCGTAGAATCGTTAATACGAAGAAAAACAGCGGGCCTGGAGAGAGTGTTTGAAAGTAAACTCCAAATACTGTCCAAACATAGAACTCGTTAAAACGAAAGGGAACCGTCATTCAATGGTAGTTAAACAAAACTTCCAGTTTGTCATAGTAAATAGGGTTGATTAGCATTTAATAGATGTACGAAATATCCTCATTCCACAGTGGAGAGGCAATATAGCACGAACTATTTCCTTTTTAAAACAGAAATTCAATCTGGAAATTCTCCTAACTATATTTGATAACTCTTCACGGAAATTATCGGGAAATTATCGGGAAAAACGGGAAAAAAGATATACGGGAATCAGCTCCCTCCTGCTCCTTTGTTTTTCCTTGTTATAAGTTCTAAAACACGAGACCAATTCCAGTCTTATTCGTACCTACAATCTCTGTCATAAGTGTTGCGACAAATTGAAAAAGTCTTCTTTTTTTTTTTTTTTCGTAATTAGAGCCCTAAAACCTATTCAATGTCGAACCAAACGTTTTTCTGGACTCTGGAATATATTATCAGGCTATAAGAAAACAACATTGATATGGGGGGAAGGGGAATTTTTCATCCTCTAAGGGTCTTTTTCTGACGTTAGACACAAGAAATGTGTATGTCGCACATAGTTATGGCAGTGATTGTAGAAGAGACCTTTTTTGCAGACGGCTGGGGAAAAAGACAATTTCTAATGGAGATGAAAAATTCTTTGGGAAAGATACACGTACACGCTCTAGTTCCATAAGAAAACCCAAATACGTAGAAACCTCTTTGATAGTTCTTGTTCAGTTCGTAAAAAATTATATAAATAAAACTGGATATGTGTCATTTATTAGTCAAAAAGGTTTATGTACATTTTTAAGCCTTGAATATTCCAATTTATTCAAGGATTAAATTTATTCAAGAAACCTTCCATCTCACCATTCACAAATTGTATAAGTGTATATACAATAACAAGTGTCTTCTTAAAACAACCGCCCCGAGATATCTCACCGTTTTTCACAAACGACATGTTTCAAGATTGTGGTTTTTTGTTTCTTGTAAATTTCATAAAGAAAGGGTTTGTTTATTATGAAATCATTTTGTATAGGTTGGATCCTAAAATTGCAGGGGTAGGTTGACACAATATAAAATAATTTTCATACTCTACGGAAATACGCGTCAGTTTTTGAAGGTTTATGGGTAGACTAAATATAAAATTGTTTGTCTCGGGTCGGAAATTAGCTCTTTCTGATTCGTATTCCCGTACGGGTTTGTATATTTGACGGACCACATTACTTTAGTTTAAGGACCCCATATTTTCGCCGTTATCCGCCAATAAACCGACTAACATGCTAGTCTAATAGAGAACGTCTACATACAGTCCATCTAACGTTTTAAAACCTTTTTTATATTTATAGAAAAGTCTCCTAAATTTTAGTCTGATTCAGGAATTAAGACAACTCCGTTTCGCAATGTATGCAAATCAGACTACCTAAATTTGTCTTGTATTGGAAATTGAGACAATTTTCATCAAACACGTTCATAAAAAGCATGTCAGGTTGTCACAGGAGAAAATCGTTTGTTTATCAAATTGAAAATGTAACTAGTTAAAGCATCAACACACTGACAGTTATGGAAGGTCAAAGGTGGGAACAAAATGTTCCAAAGCTGAAAACTGTTTGAATATGTTACTTTAACACCTATACTTATATTTTAGAGATATAAAGCCTCACCAACCAATTCTTTATCAAATTATTTCGTTCGGCAAAAAGAATTTGTCAGTACCTTGTGACGATATTTTAGTATCAGGGACATCGTGGTTTGACGTCGACATTTTGAGCAATTCGACGGATTCTTTAGTCGCACTACCCGTACTGCCGGCTGCCGGCGACAAGTGGACGTTGTTGACGTTTACTGCCGCCACTTTTCTTCCTCAAAGACACACAATATATGACGTTCTTTCCGATAAAGAAAATTATCCGACAAAACTTCTGTATATTACGAGTGCGAGAAAGTTTATCCTCTGTAGACAGATTAGTAGAAAATTGCATGCGTAGATAAAAAATATACTCTGCGAAAAATTCACAATAGAATTTGAAATGAGAAAAACCTAAACGAGACAAATATAGAAAGAACTCTCTATTCAAGTTACAAAGTTAGAAGTAAAATAACGAATATAGAAAGGAAAAAAAAAAAAAGGAAGAATAAAAAAAAAAAAAACGCGAACCGATTCTCTTTAGATTATTATGTATAAATAAAAAAAAAGAATTTAAATACCACCTGCGCATAAAAACACACAATATATAAAATTAGCAAAAAAATATTGAAATCGAATCTTTTTTATTTGTCCGGGAGAAAAGGGAAGGGAGTGAGAGAGCTGTTTTTTAATTCGCAAATAAAACAGGGGGTCATCATTTATTATCTTCTTGTTTGTCATTTACTGTGCTAGACAACAGGTCTTATTGAGAAAAATAAAAACGATGTTTATACAGTACTCCCCAGTGCTATACAGCTTGTATTTTATGACAATAAATCATAAATAATTCATGTGAGAAATGACCCAGATGAAAACGAACAAGAGCCCCATAGGCTGAAGGTCAGCGCAAGAGCAATACGTCATAAAAGTTAAAATGCCCACTCAAAGAAAGCCTATAAGGGAAAGACTTGAACAATTAAAAAGAAGCATAATATAATAAAAATATAATTTTTAAAAATAAAACAACAAATTTTATTTTTGCTATCGACATGTTTCGACCTTACTATAGTCATTTTCAAGAGAACTTTACAATCAAAAAATCTAAATATATACTATCTTATAACAGGGACTTTTAATAACAATATTGCCGTGGGAATTATTATGCTAAAGAGCAATCAAGAAACAAAAAGAAAGATAATTATTTTTTATATACAA
>JAYRBV010014370.1:2775-12933 GCA_036023255.1 Mitrocomella polydiademata
ATAGCTAATCTCGTTCCCAGGGTTTCTTTTAATCTCATTCTCAGGGTTTCTAATCTCGTTCCCAGGGTTTCTTTTAAATTTTTATAAATTTGAAGATCGTTCTTAAATACACCCTCCTGCGGAAATATTGGTTCCACACCATGTTTCGAGGCTATAACCTATAGACTGAACCGCACACGGTGTAAACTGATGTTATAACCTCAATCCAGTCCTAGCGACCCCTTCATTTTTTGCCATCACAAAACAAAACGCAAAACGGCCCTCCTGGGAACGATCCTGGGTTGATCACAACGGACATAAATAAGCAAATGGAAATGATTCAGGGTCCTTTGCGACTTCTGATATTTGGATGTCGCCGCGAAACGAGTCTAACGAGTTGGAAAATCCTCACTTTTTTTGTGGACTTTTTTATGTGAACATTTTGTCTCGATTATTTTTCTATTTGTGACATCTCGAGTCAAGACTACCAAGTTTCGATAGATATCTATTGTTCTGAAGAGCCCTGGGTACGACGAGGTCGACTGAAGAAGGTCGAGAAAGCGAGTCCGCGTTTTACACCCTCTACGCAGAATAATCGAATTCTAAGAATTTTAAAGAGCATTGAATCAAGATGGCGTAGAAGAAGCGAAAGGTTTACCAAGAAGGAGGCTGAACAATTCATAAATGGAAAACGTCCATCCAATTGACTTAAAACGTCGATGTGTATTGATTGTTGGAAAGAAATGCCTTGCAGAAACACTGAAGTATCTCTGTTTCAAACATCCAGACAAAGGTGCTTTCAATGATCTGAATATTTGTCTTCACAACATTTTGACATCTGACGAGAAAAAGTTGAAGAAAATCAAGTCTTTAAGATACACAGCTGGAGGAAAACTCAGCATTGATACCTTTGATATCACAGCACTCTTTGAAATCTTAAACTCAGACTTTGGGTTTTTTAAAAGCAAAGATGTGGTTTGTTGCAACAATTGTGAGCATCCTTGTGATCATTGTCTGAGTGATAATAGAAAAAAATGTTTTAAGACTATTCAATGTTTTAAAAAGAAGCCATGTAAAAATTGCAAACAAGATGCTGAGAAATGTTATGCAATATATTTTGAACATTGCTCCTTTATTTTGAAAAGTTTAAGGAACACTACCAACCATGCTGATGATAACAGTATTTATATTGACCTTGAGGAAAAACAAATTTCTTTGCCAAAATTTCCATCTTGTCGTAGCTGGTTAGACATTTGGAAACTAATAAACCGTGGGATTATGAAATGTTTAAAGATTTTGAATGCTCTAAACTTGATCGATGATGATGACTTCAAAGACCATGAGATGGATTTGTGGTTTTGTCGGCGAAAAAATAAAGAAGACTTATGGAATATCTATGCAAGACACCTTAAGGATATACCAACCCAAGATGAAATCTTCAGCATTTTTCATGTAGTTTTAGCTTCTCAAATTGGTAAGAATATATTTTTTTATTTATTTTTTATTTCACAGTTATAGAATAGCAGTGGGTTGTGTAGACATTCAGGCCCAATTCTAGAAGAAATTGAATTTGCCCTTTTTTGGCAAAAAAAAAAGAATCAGATGCTGCCTTTTCTTCTAGAATTGGGCCTGACATTACATGTCGTCTATGTACTTCAGAACATTTTTTTAGCCACCACATGATTAGCAAAATTTACCTAAATTAACATTTTTAGGGTAAGAGTGATAATTCTTATTTGATCGTAGTTTTTACAGGAGAGTCTTTTTAACTAAATATATTCATTGGATGGATTTTGGAGTCCTGGTATAACTCAAAGATGTATTTCATATCATATCAATTGTTGCAAGTTGTTTTCATAGATTTGTTTGTTTGTCCCTTTTCACGGCTAAAATCAAAGATTGCAGCGCGATATGAAAAAGCTCTATTCGGCAGGAGTTTTTCAAAATAATGCAATCTTTTTATTTAGATACTATTATCTACGATGGACGTGTAATAAGTTACCTTGATAATCAACACTTGCAAGATAGGTTTGTTTACTTTTAATTTTATTGTGTTGTTATACATTCTTTGTCTTCTGTTAATCTTAACCTGAAAAAGAGTGTTAGATCATTTAAAATTTATTTGTATATGTATATGTGACGCTCTATGGGAAAAAGAGTACATGAATTTATCGGTATATCGATATTACCGATAATTTTAAAAAGATAGTATCTGTATATATATCGGTAATTCAAAAACAGTTTACTGATACTCAAACTTTATTTACCGGTAATTTGTTATTCATAATAAATTACCGATAACATAATTGTCCGCGCGAATTTCTTTCCCAAGGTATTTTATGTATAAATATCGGTAATTACCGATAAATACCGGTATGCCGCCGATATTTTTATTTATTTATAATTTGTTAGACTTTTTAAATCCATAGATTTGAAGTTGACAAAAGAATAAACAGGGGATGTGTTTTGAAGTGTAAAGAAATTACTAAACAAATCAATATACAAGTAAAAAGTAAACGTGAAGAATGGCGAAATGTTGGTAAAGTTGTTGTTTCCACCCATGACGGGCACAGTTTTTTTATGGTTGATGAACTGAAAGCTGACGAAACGTACACTTTTAGAATGTTAGCTAAAACAACTAATGCTGAAATAGTTTGTGTTACAATAAAGGAGGTAGAAATCAGAGGTTAGAGTTATTCATTGCATACTTGATCACATTGCTACTAAATTTTAAATATTTTCAAGGATGCTTACATTCACTTTTTAAGTAGGCCCCACCATGGTTTGGGCCAACGGTTCAGAATTTTTAAAATCACCCCTTTCTATCTAGATTGACTAAAAGTACATAATTTGTTTTTTCTTATTTTTGAGGAAAATTATCATTTATAACCACTGTTTATACTTGCAGAGATTGGTGAAGAGGATTTGATTGAGGTTGATGGTGTTTCTCATTTTGTTGATGATTTTGTACATTCAAGACGCAAGTAAGTGACCAAGGGAAGCTTTCTTGAAATATAAAGCATCAGTAAATTTAAAAAATGACTGCATAACATGAAATTCCTTAAGACAATGAAAAGTTGAACAACAAAAACTTGATGCACCCATAATTTTTTTGAAGAAAAATAACTTAAACCTATTTGCCCGGGGGGGGATTATTTTCATACTTTTACCAGTTGTAGATATTATTGAAAGATTTTAGAAAATAATAATTTTTTTTCAAAATTTGATGACATCAGAATTTTTGACAAAATGTAATTTTTTGAAATTTTTCCATCTTCAATAATATTCAAAAACCGGAATTTATGTTAAAGAATAGCCTATTATCTTCCATAATATGAAAACAGAAGTAAATTATCTTAATCCAATCAAAAGTAATTTGAATTTAAAAAATACAGGTTTTTTTACTGAATTTACAGCAAATTTATTTTACGTCATTCAACCGGGTTTATGACGTAGATACTATGTACCAAGTTTTATGTCTCTAGCATTACCCTATCAAAATTTATGGAGGGTAGTTAAATCCACTGATTTCAAGAAAAATACATGAAACAGTTTTTATTGAGTTGAAAGTAGTCTGCTAGTATACACATACTGTAAGATCGTTACACGTGCAACAAAAATAAACATGTGCGCATTTTACGCTAAACAGCTCGGATGAATTTATCATGGCATAATGCCTTTATATTTTCTTTAACTGTGTATGTATCTATTATATTTACTTTATTAATTTTTAAGAACTTCAATTGAAATATGTATATACTTCTTTAGACTTGAAGTTAAGACTGTAACTGCAGATGGCGCCATATTCATCTTTGAGGACATCAATGTAAATGGTAATGTAAAGGTTGAAATTAAGGAACATGCAAAAGGCAACTTCAAATGGCGGCAAGTCGACTGTGTTACCAATCATCTACAAACACAACTCAAAATCAAGGGATTACCAACTAACAAATTTTATGATGCAAGAATTTTAGTGGAATTTGACAATGAATATACTCTCTACAGTTCACACTCCCTCTATATTTCAGGTATTGTATTTCTTAAAATTTGTTATCGTACCATACACAGTGAGATGAGACAGATACCAGGCCTTCACAGGAAGAAATATGCCTGGTGTGCGACTCAAAACAAACATTTCATATTTAGGCGTGCGTCGTACGCAATGCTATTTTATCTGTTAGGGTTACAGGCTTGGACAGGAAGGAAACCCTGGTGTGTGATGGTTGCACGTCTAGATTGAAAACTTGAATTTTTAGGCATGCGATCATCACACACCATGTCAATTTGTGCGGGTGTGTGCGATCGCACGCCATTCCTGTGAAGGCCTGGATACCATTGGTAAATTATGTTTTTTTCTCATTTCAGCCTTAAGTCACCAAAGTTGCTTCTTTAAAGTCTTGATAGTCTCACACCCTCATGGATTAGAAAATGATGCAGCACAAAACTTAAAGAAGCTTCCCCGTCACGTTGCAACCGGTCAATTAGCACCATCAATATGTTTCGATTCCGGTGGCACAAACCATTTGAGTTCCCTTGAAGATATTGATTGTCTATTATACCTCAAAGAAAACTTCAAAGATTTAATGGTGTTGCTGTTCCCACCTCTGTATCAGCTTGATGAGGCTGGACCTAACTACCCTGCTGTTTCTCTACTGGAAAAAATACTACCACAAGAAAGTTTTATGTTAACTCAGGTTAATCTGTCCCAACATCTTCAAACTTTTGGTTATACCAAGGAGGAAATTCAAAATGAATTCACCAAGGATTTGACCAACTGTAAAAACAACATCATTCTTTATCTTCCAAGCTTGGCTATTATTCTGATCACACTACCCGATGAAAAGGAAAGAAAAAGTTTACACCAGCTTTTCAAGAGAAGCAATGCAAACTTGAATGCACTTTTATCCTTGCATCAACATATGTTCCAAAACAAAACAATCGCCATATTCAATGTCATTGGAGCAGTTAACTTTTGCAAAGAGGAATTGCAACAGCAAGATTATTGCAATGAATGCAATAAAACTGTGCTATGTGCTGATGATATTTCTTCTTTAGAATGTATGCAACTGTGGTGGGTCCAATTGAAGAAATTCATCAAAAAAAGCTGTAAAAATGTAAGTAAGCCTGATAACATTGTTGTCTTCATGAAAGAGTTGGCAAGTCATCTGATTGTTGCTGAGGCTGTAACAGACTCAAAATTTCCACCGCTGATTGCTGATGACGATGAGAAAATTCGCAAAATGGTGTTAAACTTTAATCAACGAGAAGCTCTCTTTAGCTTGGAGAAAAAGAAAATTATCAAAGGTAGGTAAATTTAAGATCCAAGATCACAGCTATTCACTCAGGTTTCAGCTTTTGCTTACAGGACCAAGGTTTGAATTCTTCATTTTCAAGCTTCAAGATTAGTTTATTTGGTCTTGTCCATTTTTCAAACAAAGATATTATGTATTACTTTTTTTGTTAAACTTTTGAGTTATAAATAACTTACATAGAATACTTTTCAAAATAGCTCTTGTGCAATATCATGAATTAGGATGGAATACTTTTTGAAATACATTTTTTTTGATTTGTTTTTTAAATTTCAATTTCAGCTTTATGTTTTATTTAGGACCGTTTGGTTCGGGCAAAAGTGTCATGATTCAGCAGTTTCTTCAGCGACATGTAAATAAAGCATCAAAAACCATATACTACATTGGCTTCGATGAGTACACCCTGTATCAAGTCCAAATGGAAGAATTCTGTGAAAATTTAGAGAAAGATGCAAAAGCCAAGTTGATTTGTAAGAATGTGGTGGATCTAAGTGAGGCCAGTGGTGGAAGGAAGGTTCCTACTTTAAAAGAATGCCTTCTTCACATTCAAGAACAACATCAAGAAGATGAAGTTGACGTTGTGATTGATGAATTTGACAGTGAGGAGTTGACAAAAGAGGAAGCTTCAAAGATCAAAGAAATTATTCAAACAAGTCCAACTTTCAAGGATTCAGAAATTATGATTGCGGTACAAAGCTGCGAGAAGAAGAGGAAAGTAGATCATAATGCTGAAATCAAAGAGCAAGAAAGTCATTGTTTTCAGGACACTGGTATGAAAGTTTATTTGTTACCATGCACAATGCGTTATACGTCTACGATACATGATGTTGTTTCAAAGTCTCAGTGTGGAATTGAAGACAAGGAAAACATATACAACATTCCTGTAACTGACGAATTGAGCAAAAGTTATGTGGCACCTGCCGTTAATGAACCGCAGCTCGAGGTAGGCCCTTTCCAGTCAGAAACTTTCCAAGATTTGAGAACTGCAAATGCAATGCAGCCAGAACCACACTGTGACGAAGTCAAACAGCTCAATCCTCCTGAGTTGGATGTTGCACCACAAGAAAGTGCTTTATCAAATTCTCTACCAACTGATTTTCCAGAACAAGTGGACGGACAAGAAGAAGAGAGAAACACATCCATGTCAGAACCAACACCAAAGCTTGATTCTCTCTTCAAAAATGTTCTATCGAAATCTTCAATGCTGTCAAGTGATTCCAAGATTTTCACAAAGTTTGAGTATTTCAAGAGATCTACCTCAGGCCATGGTATCGAGGGAGATGATCCCAAAATGTTGAGAGTCAGTGATCTTACCAGTAAAAAAAGCTTAAGTATGTTGCAATACTACTTGAGAACATTCCCTTGCTTGGATGAGAAGATTATGGTGATATGTAATACCTTTCAGCTGCTAACAGGAATTCGCTGTGTTTTGGAATCCACTAAAGTCAAATATATTGAATACACTGATAGCATACGACATATCCCAGCTAGAAGTTCAGCAGACAAAAAGGAGATTTTTAACAAATGGAGACATCAAGATGATTACCAAGCATTGATTATTGACAACCGCGGATGTAGAGGCTTGGAATTTAAACAGGTAAAAATATTCACTTTTGCAGGTCAAACATATTTTTGACTCGTCGGGGGTCACAACATGCCCAAAATACGAGTTTTAACTTGCGGACCATATCCACTCTTCCTACAAAACTCAGTTATACGCCTGAAGAGTAATTTAGTCAATTACGGTCGCCCACCATGGTAGGCCAACAAAGAAAATTTTACTAATTTAGAGCCTTTAAAACAACCTTAAACGCATTTCTTGAACTGGTATATGATGATAAAAATATATCTAAAAATCGTGTCTTTGCATTCTAAGACTAAAAAATGCTGTATATTGCACGAGAACACTTTTTGAACCGGGCACCATCTGATATTGGCTGGTCAATGACCGGTGACCGGCCCTTAATTTTGGATGCTGTCTTCAGGATCAAAACACTGTGAGGGAAAATACTTTCCATAGCCACAATTTAATGAAAATCAATCATCTGTAAAATTGGGATTTATCGCAATTAATAAAAAGTTGTTGTTTGTCATTCAGCAATCAGTGTAATAATTATTTTATTGATCAACTACTTTATTGCATGAAATTTTTGCGGTCATTTAATTTTGCGGGTTTTTTGGTCAAAATTGTGTTTCGCGATTCGAGCAAGAATGTGAATTTTGCAGCATTTTAATTTTGCGGTCCAAGGCAAAAAATCACTTTTTTCATAAAGAAATGTACCTAAAAACCTCTAAAATGGCAATACTTTCGTCATTTCTGAGTAATTTTGAACATTTTTTGCGTTTATTAGTGTTTTTACTCAAATTTCTAAATACTGTAACTTTTGTCTGAATTTGGAAAAATTGCATTTTTCGCGGCATTTTAAATTCACGGTTTTTAAGACTCGACCGCAAAACCGCAAAAATTTCATGCAATAAAGTACTGCTAGATTAAATTCCCGTGAAAATCTTTTAATTTTTATATACAGTGTAATATACAGAACCAAAAAAATAATAAGCATGTTTTTGAAAATTAACCTTACAAAACTGCTTCTTAATATTATCACATTGAATCTGTTGAATGTGCTAAAATTTATTTTGTTGTTTCCAGGTGGTATTGATAGTAGACGAGAATGATTATTACGGAAGACACTTCTTTGGAGAGGCTTTGTCACGCGCAACAACAAATCTATATCTGGTAGCCGTCCAAAGCAGCAAAGGTAGAATATTTCCGCAAAAAAATATTTTCAGAAGCTTTTGGATATTTTTAATGTCATCGTCAGTGTAAAATTGATCTCATATTTTACAAATAGAACAGTTGATACTTATTGGAAGAAATATTTGTAGGGAAATTTTTTTGTGGTATTTCCCGGATTTTCCAAAATGAGAAGAAAAATGAGATTTTTATTATACTTCCATAAATTGGTTGGGAGGTAACAATGTTTTTTGCATTTTGGTTTTATAAACCCTGAACAGTTGTTGTCCTATGAATGGTTCAAAATTCAAATGATGCATTTGACAATAGTTTATCATTCGTGTGTTTCACTGATAATTTTTCTAGATCAAAAGACAGAGTCCAACTTGAATGAAATCATCAATTTGTTGGTAGAAGAAAACATGGTAGAGGAAGTTACCCAAGATTGTGAGGAGCATTCAGTCGAAATGGAATTTCTGCCTTTGTCGAATTTTGAAGATACCTTGCAGTATGCAGATCCTGTGCATATCAAGTAGGACTTTATACTAATATACCCCTATCCCCAATGCTTTTTTTAGCCAACTTTGGTGAAGAAAAATGTCTGGTGAATTATCACGTTGTCATCTATTGTCTGTTTGTACCGAGATTTATAAGTGTTGCTGTGAGGAATTAATCACTTGGGAAGGTTCAAGTAAACCTGATCTCACTGGAATTGTGTTTTTTCCCTCTGAGGTCTAAAATTGCTGTCTGATTTTATTGTTTCCCTGTAATGAATCTGACTGGAGTAGTGCATTAGTGTATTATGTACAAAATTGCTTCAGACAAAATATTCTGAAATATTTTTTCATATACAAAGTTTTATATAAGTAAAAAATGTTCCGTAGTAAATTTTATTTGATATCTGCTTTTTATTTTTCGTCCAGCAAACTGTTGAAGGAAAAAGTAGAAAAACTTATTGAGAGGTATGTATATGTATTTTATAGTAATTCAAGTATATCAGTACCAAAGCTTGGTACAAATGTCTCTTGAAATATTATGCTTTAAAGCATTTCCTTTCTTTACATAATTGGATATTTCATTGGAACTAATTTCTATTTTTCACATTTTGAAGGGACGCAGAAGTGATGACAGAACAGATGAAAGAAGGAAATACCATAGTTGTGTATGTATTTCTTTTCACTTTTATAAATAGGTTTGGTAATTACCAAGGATCTCGTCAACCATCAAATTGTACCACAAATTAATATTGAAACTTTTTTTTTCACATGGTTATTAAATGGTTTAGGAAAACAAAATACAATATGGCTCACAGAAAAAAATCCCCTTGCAAAATAACCAGGGGAAAAAACATCACCGCTAGTCTATATAATATTACCGGAGTGTGTATATGGCATGCTGGCCATTTCAGAGTTTTTAGTTTCATGGTTTCTCACGGTCTTGGCCACACCAACCACGAAAATAAAATTCACTCCAAAAACGTCAGTTAACAAAAAAACAACAACAAAGATTCAATGCAAGGTCTTCACATGATTGACGTCAATCAAAGACCTAGATATATAGCGCCTTTTTTTAAAACGCCAAGTAACAGGGGGCGCGCAGCGCAGCGCATGGTATTTTTAAAGCGCGCAGCGCCCATATTTTGCTTTTAGGCGCAAGCAGTGTACATTTGTGGCGTTCGACGTTGCATTAGCAGCTAGTTTCAAATAATATGGAAAGGTTTTTCTGGAATGGTTTTGATTAGAATAAATATCTTCAAAAAGGTCGGTGGTTTTCGGATTAAGAACTAAAGAGAAAGAAATCTTTCACTGGTTACGTTTGGATAACCTTCTATATTTGAAACTCAGCAACCTCAGCGAACTGGCTTGTGCTAAAGAGTATCGAAGAATGATTCGTACAAGGTTGCTTTTAACATTAGTTTTTGTAATGTTTTGTTTTCATGCAGTATATTTTTGAATACACAAAATCATCCTGTTTAAATCAATATTTTTCTTTATTATAGTGAAGAAATACCTCATCAATCTTCTTTAACGCCTGTTATAAATATTTCTTCTAACGACATAAGGTATACATGATTGTGCATCTCATTTTTTAAAATCAAATATACAAGAATTTTAATTGCATTGATAACGTATCCTT
>JAYRBV010014392.1:0-12931 GCA_036023255.1 Mitrocomella polydiademata
TTTTGAACCACCGATAGCATTGTTTTCGTACTTTTACCAGTTGTAAGTATTGTTGAAAGGTTTTTAAAAATATATATTTTGTTTTCAAAACTTGATGACGTCATCATTTATGACGTAACATAATATTTTTAAATTGTTGCTTTTTTGGCGCGCCATTTAGGTGCTAAAGCCTCATTATTATTAAAAAACCGGAAACTATGTAAAAGAGTAAAAAAATCATATTTTATCAACATTTGAACAATCAACGATTCAGTTTTGCGTTCTGTATAATATACTGGATTAAAGTTTTTTTGCTCTTCAAACCAAGCGTCATCAGATGTTTTTGTTACCGAAAATATGGCAATGTCGGTGAATGATAAAATATTGACTGTTGTTTTCAACATATGATCGGGCATGTATGTTATGATTGAATTCACCAGCAAACCACTGCTTGTGTTACCATTATACCAAGACGAATCCACCGTGAGATTTGTCAATTGGTCGACCAGTAAGTTCTCATTCTCACAAATATCGATTTCCATGTAATTATAATCCGATTTAGATTTAGATTGCATAGTTACTTTGATCCATTTACTTGCAATACTACCCATGACATTGGTTCCATTGCATTTGGATATCAAACCAACGATTTGTTTTTTATCTTGTTGACCAAGAACTGTTTC
The DNA here is from genome assembly GCA_036023255.1 of Mitrocomella polydiademata. Taxonomy (NCBI): domain Eukaryota; kingdom Metazoa; phylum Cnidaria; class Hydrozoa; order Leptothecata; family Mitrocomidae; genus Mitrocomella; species Mitrocomella polydiademata. The sequence goes on from JAYRBV010014392.1 coordinate 663, forward strand.
AGCGAAAACAACAATGAGGTAGATCTGTATCAGTAACAATTTCATTTTGTCTTTTCTTTTTTTCCTAGAAAAAAGTAGAAGAAAGATAAAAAATGAATTATATTATTATATTCTCGTCTCCTTTCGTGTCTGATATTGGAACTTGTAACTGAAAACGAAAGTAAAAAAATATGATGAACACGCCCTCTTCGGGCAAAAAAAATAAAAAATAATATTTCACACAAAAAAAACTAAAACATTTTGCAAAAAAATGAAGAAAAAAAAATTTGGACCAAAAGAATTTAGGCCCAAAGTATTTCGAAAAAAATTTCGAATTTTTTTTTTTTTTTAAAGTTTGAGATTATTTCGCCCACAGCTCGGGCTACCATTTCGAAATGCAAAGCAGTTTTTGGCAATTTTTTATCGTTAATATCTCGAGATCTAGACACTAAAACTTAACAAACAAGTGAGACAATTCAAATCAGATAAAAATTTGTTTCCGAGGAATGCTTACGTCAGCAAAAGAGCTAAAAACGTAAATTTTTGGACCTTTGAACCCATATAAATCAGCAATGAGTAATCAAAATATGACAAACAATACCATTCTTTCTATCTATTATCTAAGATCTAGTGACTATAGTGTAAAAATAATTTGAATTCGAGAAGTTAATTTTTAGTTTCGTGTGGTCCCCCTTGGGTCATTAGGGAGGGTACTAAAAGGCTCCTGGAGAGCTATGGCAAACGATTTGGACTGAAAACCATCTGAAAAGGTAATCCCCATATGAGTAGGTACCTGACATCCTGGTGCCTGGACTATTAGAGGGATCCGAACAAACTCGTTTTACCTCATCAGAATTATCGAAGCATGGAACTCCAAAGAACCTAGACGAAGCATGGAACGAATTACCACTGAAGTTCAACCATACATTATGAGCATTTCATAGAGGCAATTTATACGCCTGTGAATTTCTTTATAATAATATGTTCAATATTGTCTCTGTAAAGATACTGGTTTGATGGAGGTTGTAGGGAAAATTTAATTTAATTACACGCATCACAAAAGGCAAGCAACTTGGAAGGATGTTCTCTATAAGTACTGAATAACCGGGGGGAAGGAATAATTGGAGGGGCTGAAAATAAATAATTAGGGGGGTTGGAATAACAATTGGAGATTAAAGACTTATTAAATCAAACAAAATTGACATGCTCTATACCCTTTTATGAATATTAGGTACTCCAGAGTAGTCAGGTGTACAGACACACAAAGCTATTAATTTATATCCTTATGAAAAATTAGATGCACTAGTTGACCTCTCAGATATGTTCAAACTATGAATACCTTTGTGTGAAAATAAAGCCTTAAGTTTTATGTATTCCAAGGATGTAAAGCACTTTAGCTCGCTTTAGTACATCCTTGCTCAAACCAAGCATCATCCGATGTTTTTGTCATCGAAAAGATGGTATCAGTAAAAGATAAAATCGTGACTGCGTTGTTTTCAACATAGTCATATGATCGGACATGTGTGCTATAATTGAATTCACCAGCAAACCGCTGCTTGTGTTACCGTTATAGCAATTCAACCGTGAGATTTGTCAATTTGTTGACAAAAGGGTTAGGATCTTCACAAACATCGATTTCTATATAATCATTAGATGGGATACCCGTCTGCTCTTTCTTTTAACTTCTCGGAATAACTCGAAGAGAAAGAGAGATGGGCGAAAATTCACGATGTGAATCCTTTGATATTATCTCGCAATCTGATTGGTTTTAGAATTATCAACTGTAAACATAGTTACTTTCAACAACCATCTTGAATAAGTTGATTTCACCATGCTATTTTTTCTCCTTGATTATTTGATTATTCGAGAGGGGTGTAAAAAATTGCATGCATACCCTGGCTATGTAATCATAATCCAATTTAAATTTCATAAGATTTTTGATCCATTTATTTGCGACTCTTCCCTCCCATTAGTTTCATCATCAAACCAACAATTTGTCTGATTGAGATTGAACAAAAAATCTAAAATTGTAAATACATATATCATAAAGAGTTTTTAAGTACATTTCACCCTCGACCGAAAATAACTTTGTACAAACAAATAGAATTCACATTTAAAAGACTTTTTAGTCTATATGGAAATCAGGTACCCATATGGTTAAAATGTATATGCTAAATGTAAAGAACTGAGTTTCAGATGGTAATTTCCTAAAAATAAACATAAGACTAATAACTTGCCAGGGAAAATCAGCCAGCAAGTTAGAATTACCCACCAATTATCTCCAACCTTCTTATGTATTCTAATACATTTGAATATATAAAAAAGCGCAATTAAAGGGTCTGAAAAGCACTTTTTTAAACTCCTACGATTATCATTATAACATCCAGATGAATTTCTGTATTTTTAAAGAATCTTTTACCTGCTGATTTTTAATGTACTATGTACGTTCTTTAAGACTGTATTTTTTATGAAAAATTTCTCTTCAAACATGGTATTTTCTCTAATAATCTCATGTTTCCAATCCAACCGATAAATTGAATGCACTCGTGAATGCTCTGCTGTATACAATAAACATCGTCAAATATTTATCACTCATCCTTAATGGAACTAACGGAAACGTCAATACTAGGTTGATGGGAAACTTCATCATGAGGGGGATTCATCGCTTGGTAATAATCTGAAAAAAAAGTCTTAAATATAGGAAATTTGTATTCAATGATAGCTAACAACCCCTTGCTGAAAACACGATGACAGAAACCAAACATTGATCATTATCATGGTCTTTCAACTTATGAAATGTGGAAACACAAGTATTTTGGTGAAATTCACTCATGCTTGGGATCACGTGCGGACCCTTGATTAAACGCAATTTAAGCGTAAAGAATCTGAATTTTTACAGGGGATCGTACACGCATATAGGCAAATTTATTCATTTGATGTTGTTGGGTGTAATTTGGTACTATCAATTATTGAATCAAATATAAACTGTATATTATCGTATATAACATAACAATTATTAATTCTTCTAATTGAATACCAGGGGCGGATAGAGGATATTTTCTAAGTATGTCTAGATTTTCAAAATGTCAAGTAAACAGTCTGCGCGGGCCGCGCGTGTTAATAGTTTTGGCGGCGCGGCCGGCGTTAGCCTTTAAATAGCGCCGCAGGTGAAAATCTTTGGAGGTCATTGCGGGGGGTCTCTACTTTGGCTTAAAACAGCACCACTCACAAAAACAAACTTAAAGAATTCATCTGTTTCAAGTGTAGATTTCACAATAACTCTTTCGGAAATTAGGATTTAAGAAATGTTATGGACAAACAAAACAATGTCGGACAAATTTTTCGTCGGACATAATTTTCGTCACCTCCAAAGAATTTCGTCACTTTTGTCCGACATTGAAAATTACCGGATATTTTTGCTCTGTAAATCAAAGTCCGTAAATCTGCTATATTATTTCGAGTGTCATTTGTTATTGTATTTAGATTCCCTTACTATAATACAACCATTTTATTCAGCATATTTTAATTGACAACTGTGCCAAATTTCATCAAAAAATATGAACTTTTTGATTTTGGGACCAATTCTTAAGTAGATTTGGTACTGGACAGTTTAAAAATGAAAACGAACACTTGTTTCGGTTTCTTTGATCTAATAAATGAGTATTTTGGTCCAAAACCACGCCCTAAAAAAGTGCCCTAAAACGAAATGAGGAATTAATGTAATGAGACTGTATTTTTTATCAAATACCTCGTCAAACATGTGTTATATTTTACGCTAGGGTTTTAGTCCACTGGCACGATTTTAGAATAAATATATATGCATTACCATTTCATTGTAAAATTATATAGTTGGTTTAAATCTTAAATCGAGTCTTAAGATCGAAATAAGCTATACAGGAATGGTTAAGAATTATAAAGGATAAAATAGTTTCGTATGATTCATCTAATCTCTTTTATATAAGTATAACTTTGAGCCTCAAAGACCAACATCCCAGTGCTGTTATCTGATTTCCATATGGATGTAAAAAGTCTTTTAAACGCGAATTCTTTTTGTTTGCACAACGCTTTTACCCTTTTACAGTGGGGAGGCGACTGTTTTTGTTTTTTTCATCGATATTTAGTTTTTGTCAAGGGGTGAAGTTTACTCAAAAACTCTTGCACGGATTTTTTAATTTTTTTTCTAATGAATTTTTTATGTTTTTACAATTTTAGATTTTTTTCCTTGTTTTTTTTATTTATTTTGTACAATATTTTTGAGTGATTTATCCCTCGATTCTTGTCTGTTTTTTGCAAATCATCAATTGTAATGAGCCCAAGCTTAATTAAGTCTTGAATCTTTCTGCTATAATTAAGCTATATGTTATTTATTATATGGATTTGAGATAAACAAATGAACATAAGTAGTGAGTAAAAGCCTTTTTAATGAAAACTTTCAACATGTAATATCTTCCAAACAACACACCCCTCTTTGATCCCTTTCAAATAGGTTACTCTTAGCTTAAAAGTCGTTCCAAAAAGGGGTATATTTTACGCATTGATAGAGGATTTCCTGTTTTCATTTGTTGTTTTCAATAGAAGTCCGTCAAGTATGATCAATTATATTGATAATAATCAATGATAACAATTGATTTTGCAGCTAGAGTTACAGCTCCCCTGAGAGTTGAATGCATGATTGGGACAAGCGTAGATTCAAAAGATCAATCTCTATTCATAGTATCTCGATGATTAAAGAGAATAAGCGAAGATCTGCTAAGAATGTTTGTCCGCAAACTTTTTTTATTTGTGTCTATTTGTAAGTTTGTTCTTTGAATGTATTACTTTCCTATTCCAGTCAAAAAAAAATCAAAAGATAATATGAAATTATTAATTATTTATCTATTTTTTGCCTTCACTGGATGTATTTTCTGTCAACAAAAGAAAAAACAAATTGTTGTTGTGATATCCAAATGCAATGAAACTAATGTCATGGGAAGAACTGCAAGTAAAATCATCAAAGCGACAATGAAATTGCATGAATATTTTTACAAGTACATGGAAATCGACGTTTGTGAAAATCAGAACTTTCTTGTCAATTGACAAATCTCACGGTGGACCAGTCTTGGTGCATGCACAGGATTAAATTATTCGATATTTCTGTAAATATTGCTAAATAAGTAATTTAGGTACTGAAATTCTAAAAATAAACTTTAAATTCGCGTGCCTTCGTTAGTCTACGTGCAAAATTTCAATAGAAATAGAGCATCTTTCATTTTGACCAAAAATACCTCAAAATAGGCATCTTAGGTACTGAAATTTAAAAAATTTACTTCAACTTTGAAATCAGTGTGCCTTAATTAATTAGTGTGCAAAATTTCATTCCAATTGAAGCATTTCGTGATTTTAGGACCAAATTGGACCAAATTAAACTAAAACTCACTAAAATCCAATCTTTTGACAGAAGACCTGCGTACGTTTCAAGATAATAGGTACCAGAGGTACCAGAAATTTCAACTATTTTGGGAGAAACAGCTGCAGCTATAGATCAATGTACAGTATTAGTACATATATTTGGATAATGAACACGCACAATTTGCCTTTTACACAAATAACCTCAAATAAGGTAAAAGATCGACTTAAACTAGCAACCTCTCATTTTTTAGATATTGCTCTCCAGGCTACGCTACCGACCCGATGTTTGCTCTAGTTCATAGTATACGAGAGGGAAGCTCCGCTCAATGCTTCCAATCTGGGACCTGAATTCTATGAACTAAGGAAATTTTATCGAACATGATAGACTAGACTGCAATTAATTTACTTATTGATGTATAGTAAGGCGCGTCTCCCAATCACCACTCTCGAAAATTTAAAGAAGTGTTAGACGATAGTTGGTATCCAGGCTACCGAAAATGTGTTTTTGCAATTTTAAGTTAAAGCATGAATGTACTATAGTGAGCATATAGTACATTCATGGTTAAAGCATAATTTAAAGTTTAATTTTTTTTAAAGCTTTGAATGATTAATCGATAAAACCTGTTTTATTTTTTATATACATATTTAAATATTACTCATGAATGCATGCGCAATCTTGTAAATTCACAGCATTGAATAAATGAATGCTTATGAATTTCAAATTCACTTCAAATTCATTTTTGATTTTTTTGTTCACTTTAAACATATTGTTATCAACCAAAATCTTTTTTGAAGAAACATGAAACTGATGGTAATACAAATCTAGCAATTTGCTGTAAAAAATATTTAAAAAAATGAAACTAACAATAACAGTTTTTATTTTGCATTCAAGAGATGTATTTTTGCACACTGAACTGTTGATATATATATATTTTCGTTCCTTTCCAGCTCAAGAAAAAATCCAAAATGAAATTTTTGCAAATCTATCCCATTACTGTCTTCGCTGAATCCGTTCTCTGTCAACAAGAGAAAAAACAAATTATTGGATTGATATCCAAATGCAATGGAACCAATGTTATGGGTAGCATTGCAAGTGAACGAACAAAGTCAATGATGATGAAATCGTTTGAAAAGACTCACAAGTATATGGAAATTGATGTTTGTGAAGATCAAAACTTTCTTGTCAACCAATTGACAAATCTCACAGTGGACCAGTCTTGGTATAATGGTAGCACAAGCAGTGGTTTGCTGGTGAATTCAATCATAGCATACATGCCCGATCATATGTTGAAAACAACAGTCAACATTTTATCATTCACTGATATTACCATATTTTCAGTAACAAAAACATCTGATGACACGTCTTGGTTTGAAGAGCAAGAAAACTTTCGACCTGTGTACGACACAAATTTTTTAACTGAAAGATTAATAGCTCAAATGTTGACCAGGTATGATTGGAAAAACATTGCTATTTATGAAATTTACTATCATAGTAAGCCGAGATTGAATACTAATAGCTTAATGGTTAATTTACCAAAACATTGCATTCGATATTCTGCCTTCCATATTCGTACCTTGAAGAACAAAACAGAAATGAAAAACATTTACGATGCGATGATTTCAGATACTGAACTTAAAGTTGTTATTTTGATTGGAAGAGTAGCAGCAAAGTTCATGATAGACGCACATAAACACGGAGTGAAAAAGTATTGGGTTTTGTTTACAAGATTTAAAGCACCAAAGTCAAATGAAATTCCCGAGTTTATTTCATTCCCATTGATAGGACTTGGTAGGACTGCATCAGTTATAACTACAGCTACTTACCATAACGATACTGAGTGTAGTAAAGAATACATCCAAAGTTTACAACCAAAACAAAAATCTGATAAACTGAGGGCAAACTGTAAGATGATTTTTGAAAACCCCAAAGAAAAGCACATTAATTATTTCAGCCACTTCTATAAAACTTTTTCAAGGATTTCTCGCCAAATTCAAAATACATTGAATGTTAAAAGTTTGGATATTTTTCAACACCACGATGGCAAAATGTCCAAGTATGGTGCTTTAAGTAAAATTTCCATTACGCCAGCTTTACTTTCAACCATGTTTGAAAATGTATGCAAATGGCCTGTCAAACAACATTGTAGCAAAGTTGAACTGTCAGTTACACCATCACAAATTTTCACCAAAACAATTGATTTCGTATGTGATAAATGTGAACCCGAATACACTAAAAACAAACATGGAGAATGTATAATAAAATGTAAACATAAAACTGGAGTTTTTCATTACGAAACAGTTTGTTATGATCCAAGTGTTAAGAAGACAGTTCCTGCAGAGACTCACTTAATAAACGGGATCGGAGGATTACTGTGTCTGCTTATTCTCTTCGTATTCATGAAGAACAGAAATACACCAGTCGTCCGATCGAGTGACTTCCCATTGTCCATTATCCAGCTGTTATTCTGTTTACTCATGTTCATTCTGTTTCCAGCATTCACGTTGCCACAGCTGACCACTTCTATTTGCACCGCCCGTCAGACTTTGTTTAGTCTGTTATATGTAGGAACTGTCTCAATTGTGGTGTGTAAAACCGAAAAAATCATGATTATCTGTTCCATGATGACGAGGATAACAGGCGAGGAAGTAAGAAACATTTCCATAAGACAAATTATGATTTTTGGTTTGATTATGTTTCTAGATTTCGTAATTGTCATGACCTGTTTTCCCCTTCCTAACAAAACAACACTAGAGGTTCACACGGTTGGCCATGATAACTATTACGTCCAGTATTGCCAACTCGGGAAAATTAGTGTCATTCAAATCATTTACTGCATAGTTATTCTATCGGTAACAATTATTCAAGCCTACAGAGTGAGAAGTTTGCCAGATGCATTCAACGAAGGAAACGCTATCATAATATCCTCGGCGATATCTTTATGTTGCATTGTGTTTTTGGCGATTTATCTGAGTTTACAAGACGGTGATGCTGGTAGTTTCATTGGTATTATATGGGTATCCATATCGATCAGTATTATTTGTCTTTTACTTTGTTTATACGGCCCAAAAATGTACATTATAAGCAGTAAACCTTCACAAAATACCAGATCGTATGTTAAGACCTTTGTTTCACAAGTTGATAAAAAAAATGAGGAACGTTGTTCAACAAGAATGATCGAAGATGGACAGAAGAAGTAATGATACCGATAATAAAGTCACCAACCAACGTGAAAATCACAAGCTTCTTGGTGCCGATGGTCACCTGGCACCTAGGTAACGTACTTGTGTTGGTATTCAATGATTGAGAAGTAATTAAAAAAACATTGTCTAGAAACAGCTTCAGGGAGAAAGATACCGTAAATGATCGATTTAGCGCCCTAGGCGTTTATTACCCCCGCAGGCGAAGCGCAGCGTAGCCGAGGAGGCTATAATAGAGAGCCCGGGTATATAAGAGCGTAGTATGGGAATCCTATCTATTTTTCAGTTTCAGTAGTTCCGACTAGCACACTAAGTATGTATTTTAATCTTTACACGCGGTGCGTTTCATTTTTGTAATCTAAAAAGCACGCGGGCTGCACACAGCCGATGGAGAAACAACAATAAGTTTTATGGTTCTTGCGCACCGTAGAGAATTGACGTAATAAATATTCAATCAAAGAAATCTTTTGATGATAAAATAGACAGTGATTAGTGTATTCCCATTTGAAAGTGAGTTGTATCACCTTTCTACATTCATTTCTTGAATTTGACTAGAATTTCCTTTGACTAACAATTTTTTAACTATCAAACAAGTAATGAAAGTAAATAAGAATTGTTGTGTGGTGATTAAAATACGGATACACACATCTGTAAAACAATCAGCTCATGAATGAATTAATGAATTAGGAGCCAACCAGGGTGCCATTATGAAAATTTCAGCTTATAGAATTTTTTCCAGGTAAGAGGGTCATTTTAGCTAAAATGACTGGACTAAAAAAAAAGACAACATTTTAGGGTTATATTAATTTTCAGTTCAACAAAAGAAAAACGATACAAGTATTAGTGAGAGATTTTTTATAGAAAACAATAAAAATAAAGAATGAATCCAAAGTCAATTTTTTGCATGATGTATAAAATTCCCTGCAAGTTATAGTACATTTAACTTCCCGGTATTAACTATAAATTCTCCTAAAACCTCCTAAAATTTCCTTTATAATTTTCTCGCTAACCGATTAAATCTCTAAAGAAACAGCGATTTTCCTCCTAAAATCTCCTAAATAACCTAAAGAAACTTTATCTGACACTTACCAGGGTTGAGTATGGAGTCTCATAAAAATAACATGTGTTATGTGTCCATATCACCCCTGTGGCGTTAGTCCCATTATGTCTGTAAAATTCATAGGGGTTATTTGGCGTTTCGCCCTGGTTTTTATGTACCAGGGGTGTTTACAATTAATGAAGTATAAGCATGCTCATTTTAAGATTTGAAGGAAGCTTGAAATATTTTGTACATTATTTGGGACCAGCCTTTATTTAGACCTATTTTGTCAATAAATAATTTACACCATTTAACCGAGCATCTTACTTTTATACTGTCAATATATCATATATCTGAATAAAATGAACGAAAGTAAATAAACGGATATAAATGATTATATACAAATAATATTTTTTCTACTCCCTAGAAATCCGCATTCTTTACGCTTAACTGGTGTTTTATTACCAAGCAATGTACCTACCCTCTTTACGCAGTTTCCCATCAGCCTCTGTTGACGTTTTCGGTTAGTTACATCGGTAAATATTTGATCACGTTTATTGTATATAGTAGATTGGTATAATGATGGAAATATATATTTTTCACCAAACGAAGCTATACGTTGTAAATATTGAACAGCATCACAGCATCTGGTCTTTGTTGATTTTAAAAAGGTCAAAGTATTGAATATTTCATCTGATAATTGATGATAGATGGTCGCCTGATTCCCAATGAATTTACTACTTTAACACATATATAACATAGAGTATATTTTTTTGGTAGAGACACGCTATTTCAAACATCGAGCTGAAAAGTAAAATGAAAGAGAGAGGGGGCTTTTTCATTTTTAATAACAACCATGGTAAGCCTCCTTAGATAATAAACGATCCCGCCCTCGGCCCTCCACTTTCAAATTCGTTCCGCCGGCTCTGAAATTTCCAAAGGTTTTAAAATACAAGGACCCCGATAGATGATTTGAAGATGCAAATAGTCTTAGAACACATTAAGTTATTTTTAAAAATTAGACAACATGGCAAACAACGACGGGTTTCATGCATTATGCGTATAGGCAGTCTCTATTCAGCGTCCTTGCGACGCTGGTTCACCAGCTAGTTTTTTTATAAGAATAATATAGAAGTGATTTTTAAGATTTACGAGGAAAAAAATATAAAAGGACTTTGTTTAAAAGGCAAGCCATACTCTCTTCAAGTTGTTTTTTTAGCATATTATACATTTTAAACCATACACGGTTAGCTGATTTCCATGACCAAGGATATAGCATAAAAAGTCTTTTTAATTTATTAAGTTAAGATATTGTGATATTGTTCTAATATGCGAGAACACACACACACAATTTGCAGCAAAGGCAACAAATACACCGTTTCAACACTAGAAAAAATGTCAAAAATGTTTACACCAAAATTGATCCAGACCTTTTAACTAATGAGTTTAGGTACCACCTTGGTAAAACTATCAACGCTATTAAACACATAATGAATTTTTAAATAAAAACATAAACGGCAGCACATTTCTTCGATGAATGATAAAAAGTTAATCTTGTATAGCTAAAGAGGAAACTGAATCGAGTTTAGTGTAACATTCATAATGGTAGAATTTTGCGTCAAAAAGGTGTATTTAGTTTATACAATCGAAGTTAAATTGAAATTGTATCGTATTGGGATAAAGAGTTGTTTAACATAGAAATCCAATCATCAAGCTCCCAAAACTGATCTACTACAAAATGTGCAGTAGATCTCAGTAGTTATCGTCTAAATACTTTTCCTCTATTTTATTTTCTCTTTTTTTTTATAGACTTAAAAAAGTCAATAAGACTTTTAACGGTCTCCGTAGAGCTAGAAGTATATTTTCTCTTTTTGACATTTCTTTGTCGACTAAATTTTTTGTAGCATTCGTGCTGTTTAAACGTAGCTACAGGGGTAAAATTTGGTCTGTACCACCCATAAACTCACATTTGCTGACATTTTAATGCGTATAGATAAAATTTTGCGTATTACGTTTTGCAAAAGATGGTCGTTTTACAATGTTTTAGAAACTAACAATTCTGTATCCAAAATGTTTATTCTTGTGTCTGTCAATATGTACAGAAGTTCTTCGTTAATAATATATTGTCTTTCTTTTCCAGGCAAAATAATCAAAAATGAAGTCATCGATATTGCAAATTTATCTCTTTTTTGCAGCATTCGCTGGATCTGTTTTCGGTCGACAGAACAAAAAGCAAGTCGTTGGTTTGATATCTAAATGCAATGAAACAAATGTCATGGTGTAGTATTGGAAGTAAACTGATAAAAAAATTCATGAAATTCCGACGATTTAACGTCGATTACATGGAAATTGATGTTTGTGAGGATCAAAACCTTCTTGTCGACCAATTGATAAATCTCACGGTGGACCAGTCTTGGTATAATGGTAACACAAGCAGCGGTTTGCTGGTAAATTTAATCATTGCATACATGCCTGATGAGATGTTGAAAACAACAGTCAACCTAAGGGTTAAGGATTGCAAATTTTGATATAAAACTACAGTACTAAAAACCTCGGTTGGTTTGCACACATCCGTACTATATTAAATAGGATATTAGAAATTATTATCCGATAAACATTTAATCAGTTAGATATTCTAAATTGATGTGGTAAGAAATATACCAAA
>JAYRBV010014403.1:0-12927 GCA_036023255.1 Mitrocomella polydiademata
GCTTTGTATTGTTTTCCTAATTATCCTAACTCACGATTCTTGAGAAAGAAATTCAGGTTGGGATGACTTTATTGGATACATTGCAGAGACCCTAACAGCAAAGCTTTTTGGGCCGAATCTCATAGGCTAATATCACCCCATATCCTGATATCTAGGTAAACAGATTTATATTTTTTTAGCTCTTTGATAAGTTTTTCCAAGCATATAATTCACTTTTATACAAACCAGATAATTTCTGTTCAGGATTTGTTAGTGTTCTTACACATACTGACATACATAAGTTATTGTCAAATACGGTCACCCACCAGAATACGATCGGGTTTTAATTTTTGTAAGTCCAAAACGACCTGCAATGGTTCGGCAATGCCATTTCTTTCCAGAGACTGCTTTTATATTTATATTGCGCTTTGCAAAGAACATACAATTTCATACAATGGAATGTAATCCGTAATGTCCAGCAAAAAGGCCAAAGCATTCGACAAGCCACTCTACGCACCACGGGAATCGGGGAATCCGGGAAAACGAAAAGTTGAAAATGTTGCCTTTGTAAGAAGGTAAGACTACTTATATATGGTTTATAAAAGCAGTGGCAGTAGTGTGGAGGTATTTTTGTAGTAAAATTTTCTCTACAATTTGTTGAGTGAAATCACTGCCGGTTGTTTTGGACTACAAAAAACCGGAACGCACATTCTGGTGGATGGTAGCCTGGGTATCCATGCAATTTTTTACACTCCTCTCAAATAATCAAGGAGAAAAAATAGCATGGTCATATGAACTTATTCAAAATAGCCGTTGATAACGACAATGTTTACAGTTGACCAATCAGATTGCAGGATATATCAAAGGATTCACATCGTGAATCCTTGATCATGCCCGTCTCTCTTTTTCTTCGAGTTATTCCGAGAAGTTAAAAGAAAGAGAGACGGGTATCCCATCTAGGTGGATGGTTTCGTCTGGAATTTTGGCAATTTCGCAAAATTCGGATATTTCGACCAAAAATCTAAGTTTTGGATATTACCGACAATTAAATATATTTCCGACCGTCTACGAAAATTTTTTTTGCTTCGTCTGCTAACCCAAATGATGGGCTTTTTATTATGTACAGTATGGTGTTCTGTTTATTGACGATGTTTTATAGACACTAAAAAAATAAGCTAGTCTGAAATGTATATACTGTCCATTTTCAGACAGTTTCAATTATTCATAGCCTAAAATCTGTTAGTTCTTTATGTTATTCCCGATTCATAAATAAAGAATTATGAAGAGGTAAAGTGTTTTAATGCATTTTTTTAATTGCAAATAATTCTTTATCTTTTATCTGTATCATATATATTTGGAGCAATGCTTTTCTGAAACGACTCTGTAGCTCTATTCAAAAGATCGAGGAAGGTGTAAAAAACATGGACACACTGACCTTTTTACATGAACTCTGACATGATAACATAATTCACTTGATCAACAATTGTGTCGGACAGTGTATCAGTGCTTCCGTTGATTTTATTCATATCAATCTCTTTGAAACCTTTGTCCTTGATCTTTGAGTCCATCGTTGATTGGTACACTCGCCTGAGTCTGTCCCTCTCCCCATTCGTGCTTGTTCTGATTGATACGTACAAAACGTAGATATTCTGTCTTGCCATATTTCTCATCGTTTGATCCATCGTACCAACACTTCCATGATCTGGTACATCTCCAATCAACACCATGAACTTGACCAATCCTTCCCATTGAAACGACAGAGCTCTCAAAATGCCATCTTCTTTGTCTTCGTTACCTCTTCCACCACTAGCACTTTGTGCGTTGACGAAATTTTGCAAAGCTGTGTGGTTTGTTGTGAATGGTTGATTGTTGAGATGACCAGCGTTACCTCTGACCTTGTAAGCTACAAAGCCAACTCGGAGGATAGCAGTACGCCCACTGTTGTCATTCACGTGCTTTTTGATGTTTTCAGTAATTTGTTGTATCTTATTTTTCGCCATCTGAATATATCCACCCATCGAGCCAGTGGTATCAAGAACAAAACAGAGATCAATCGTGAGGAGATTGCATGCATTTCGTGTACTTGTTGTTGCGAATCTCAGCTCCTTTCGAATCTTGTCAACTTGTTCTTTATAAACGTCATCCATTGTTATTTTCCAGGCTTGGTCCATTTTTGCCAACTCCTCGCCTCGAAACAGAATCTTTTCCACCACTTTGCCAACAGCTTCTCTGATTCCTTCATGTCTAGGTTCACCGTTGTAGAAATTCTGCAATGCGCCTGGTAAATCTTTAGGATTATTGACGACTACAAAGTTGTGGAAGTAGTTGAAGATACCTTCTGTGAAGTATCCTATTCCAAGAGCAACAGTTTGGATGCCAAGGCTATCAGCATATGATAAACTCATCCGAAGTTTCTTTGGTGCTGAGGGATAACCATCTGTTATAATAAAAATAGTTTTCTCCACTTTTGAGCTGGTTCCATTTGAGCAATGCTGAGAAGCATAAAGAACTGCATCTGAAAGGTTTGATTCGTCATCGTTGAATGTTAATGCATCGTAGACTTTTGATTTGGTGTTGTTGTTCCATTCTTCATTGAAATCTTTGATCAGATTTGTAGAGGAGCCAGCAGTATACAAACTGAAATTGATGTTGTTGCTGTGTAGTGCAGCTAATGAAAAATAAAGAAGTTTATATAGAGTGCCTTGAAAAAACTCAAAACCCTTTATTTATTATGTTCGGGAACCACCCTTCACGAAATAAGTACACCGTGGAGCACGAACGGATTTCTCCGCAATTGATAAACATAATTTTTGTATTCAAATTTAGTTTCTGTTTTATTCTAATCGAACTTGCTTACAAATAACTAACTTTGTGATTTGCGCTAATTACCGCATGTACTCAAATCTTTGTGTTGTAAGGTATTTTCATATCAGATTCACAAATAGATCACTTCGGACACTAAATCGCAGAAATTAATTCCGCATCAATTTAAAATTATGAATTTGAAGGTTTTTTCTCAAAATATGGAAACCCCTTTTCGTTTGCTCCGTGAATTTATTGATCGTATTAACAAAAAACGCACCTGCGAGGCCAATATATGCTTGGATGGAGCCTATCGCAGCCATTCCTGCCATTGATCTGGAAACATCTAAGATGATTGAAACCATGTAATCCTTTCTTGGATGACCAATCATATTTTCGTAGATTTTCTTGTACTGTCCATCTGTGCAAAGAAATTTGATAAAGCCTTTCAGTGAGAACGTAGATCCATGATAATCTTGCATAGATCGCGTTGGTCGATTGTTGGGAAAAGCAAATGAATCTAGCACGCTATCCAACGCGTTGACCAGTTGTGCAAGCTTTTCTTCTTCGTCGGATATCACTTGAGCACGTTGTGTAACTGCAGCTTTGTCCTCGATTTGTGCCTCTACTGATGATGTGTTTTGGAATTGGAGGTCAAATGTTTTCTGGAAATTTTCTATCAGCTTTGAATCAGGATCAATGAAATCAGATAATTTGTTGATATCACTGACAAATTTAGATTCTCCCCACTGGATATCAATCTTGTTGTTGCTTTTCAGCTTGTCGCAAGTCGCCAACTTCTCTTTAGGACTCTGTTGAATCTTAAAAGAAAATTTCGATAACTTATTAATATTTAGGAAGCAGTACCAATACGATTCTCTCCTAGATAAAGGCCCCTGTGTAACAAACGTTATTACACAGCGGATGCATCTTAAATTTTCTGAGTTTACTTAAACTATATTGGAACTATTTTGGCAAATTTTCAGTATTAGATATAACGTCACATATATGACGTCATCAAAATTTATTGATCATAGACTGAGACCACGTGTGAAATTGCTAATAAAATGCCTGTAAAAGGGGAAATATTTAATACTGAATAATAACTTTTGATCTAAAACAGATATGATAATCAAACTTTATGAACATGTTTTAAATGATATTAAAAATACATAAACCAAAAAAGAATTATGACGTCATAACTCGAATCTATTTAGGGCTGATATTTATTCATATAAAACGTTATGAAGCTACAAGCGACCAAAATACATACCCTGCTGTGAATAGGGTTAAAGTATCTATATTCTATTTTTTTATGGTTCACTGTAGTGCGTTGACAAGTTAGTACTTTAATTAGTACCCTTGTAAAGCCAAAAAAAAACCAAAAAAAAAGCGATGTAAGCTAACACACCTACCTTGAATGTTGAGAATTTATCTTGTGTGCCAGGCTTGAGATTTTCCATAATCTTTCTAAGTCTGTTGTCAATCAACGTAGCAACTTCAGCAATTTGTTTTCCAAAGTCTTCTTCAGGGTCCATCGGCCACCACTTGTCTTTTGCAATCTCGTCCAATAATCTTTTAGCATGACCAACACTTGTATTGTAAAAGTGCAACGATCGATCTTTTGCTGGGTGTGTAGTAAGAATAAGAAGCTGAGGATCAAAAGCTTTCTTCAGGTATTCGTCGTACAGAGATTTTTTGGTCTGTTCCCAGATGCCATCAGTTATGAGGACAATGAAACGATGTTCTGTTTTTCTCTTGGGAATTCCGTATAATTTCTCAGAATCATTTGATACAAACTTTAACGCATCAGCCACCAGAGTTTTTTCTTTTGAATCGAATGCCTCGATGATGTATTGACCGCGTGTCTGGTCCATCTCATCTGCGAAATCTTTCAATGTAACTTGGCTTTCTTCACCACCAAATCGAACCACAGCTGTTTCATATTCCATTTTCTTCAGTGATTCCAATAACACTATTAGAATATTAAGTGCTAAGGTCATCTTTTCTCCATCCATACTTCCGGAGTTATCTACTAGGAACAAAAATTTGAAGGTCTGCTTCTCTGCTGGCTCTTGGCGAACGTGTGTCACTTTTTGGTCGTTGCTGATTCGATTAATTTCAGTCATTATTCTAACGCAATCAGACTGAAATTGTCTTGTCAATCGGGCCAGTAAAGCATAACGTAACTTGTCCTCGCCAACTTTTGCTAGGGTTTCCGTGTTTTGGTAATCAGCAACTTTATCTGAAACTTCGTCAATCTCATTCAAATCTTTCAACCAGTCTTCTGCAAATTTATTTCTCGCCAACTTATTCTGTTCAAGACTTGTAAGAAAACGAAATCCAGTTTTTCCATGACCTTTTCGATCAGCTTGGCGACACAGCTGTTCACTTCTAACATCATTTTTTATATCAGCTCTACATGCTGTCTTGCCATCAATTTTGGTGTCTGTGATTCCCAACGATCTGTATTTTCTTTGTTGAACCTCTCTGTTTGCTTCTTGTTTTGCTTTGACTTTATCTTCTTGTTCTGAAGTAATGAAATCTGAATCTTGCAGCATACTTCCTGTTCCAAAGTTTATTGGAATTGAAGAGGTTGTCTCAAATGCAGCAAGCGACATTTGTCCGGATATCTTAACATCTGCATTACCATAACGTTTGTTCAAAGGATCTTTGTTGAAATTGTTGATTTCTTCCCGAATCCTGTCCATTCCAGTCGTTTTTTCAATATCATAATTATAAACGGTGTTTCTTAGCTTTAAATTGACACCAGCTGCTTCCAATTTGCTATTCAGCAACTGCTGAGATTCATCATCAATATAATCAATCACCTTAGACAAGTTTATCTTGATATTTTCTTCTAACTTTTGGAACGTTGATTTGAATTTCCCTTTTATTCTCATAACATTCCAAATACGCTGAGTCATCTTTAGTGCTTTCCATACTCCCACTTGTGTTATAAGAATGCGATTAAGATGATTGGTCAGGTATTGAGTCACATGGTGGTTGAAAAGTATTCTGTCGATAACAAGTTTCATTTTTTCATTTGTCTGATGACATTGATTGATAATTGACACCAGAGTTAGTACATCAATTCTAATTGAGAATGTATCTTCTTTGATCTTTTCAAACACATCAAAATTTAAAACCTTTTCAAAAAGTTCTTCAGCATTTTTTAAATCAATGTCGATTTGCTTCAAATGTGTGTCTAAAATTTCCTTTTGAATTACTTCTGCTTTCACATCAGGTTTTATTTTCTGTTGAGAGTTTACCGGTGCAATTAGATCTTTTGGAGACACTTCATGGGCTTTTAAATCTGAATTTGGTTCCGATTTCTGACTCCGGAAGGTATTTGATGTAAGTTTCTTTGAAGTCTCTTCATTATAACTTTTAGCCAGGCCAAGTGGTAGGTTTTCAATGAAGATATTGAAATTCCCTTTTTTTAACACAGATATACTATTTTCAAGTTCTGTAGGTGCAAGGCCCCGCTTAGGTAATATTCCGTTCTTGTGGTCATCTCCTTTGTTTAATTCAAAAAACTTCAATGTCACCAAACAAAAAGTTATATTTGCTGCAACTTTCAAAACATGGCTACTTGATAACATCAATGATACTAACGATAACATCAGCTCTTCATAAGGAATGGTTTCTGATGGATTTAGGTTGATACAGAAACATTTCAGCAGTTTAGACAATGTCAATATTTTGTTTTCTGTTATTTTCTTCTTCTTAACTACCAAGTCTTCAATGACATAAGATAAATCCAGAGTCAGTCTCCAGAAATCTCTGCCATATTCGGAGAAGCAGTCCAACTTTTGATGAAGCAATTCAAGTGTATCAAACAGAAGATCGACAGCACTTTCTTTTGAAAAATTTCCTTTGAGTATGTTGTAGTTTCTAGCGATCTTAAATTTCAGTTTCTTTTCAGGGTCATTACATAATATAGCAAATACTTCATATGTGACATCGGTACATGCGTCTTGAGAAATTTCCAAACCATTTTCAACTGCAATAATTGAAATCATACCTTTCAGAGCTTTGCGAAATGGCCGTGATAAATCCTCAATTTCAGACATATCCTCTAAATGTTTCCATAATTCTTTCTTGCGTTTCAAAGATAGTTGAATGTTCGAAGCAGATCTTAGCAACTTTGCAGATGAAATACTGACAAAACTGAGAGAGCATATTAACTCGACGAAACCAGGCATCATGTTTTGTTCTTCTATTGTAGATGTCATCATTGTATATTCTGCAACTTGAATCATATCGTTAGCACTTGCGGAAAGTTTTACACTAGACTGTTGCAACCATTGAAGAAAACATACATTTTGAGATTTGCAGCAAAGTCCATCCAAATATCTTAGACCAAATGACTGAAATATTTCCGAAAGCATGATAATCTCAAATTCTAAGGGTGCGTGCTCTTGTACTTCAGTCATAATTCTTTTGCCACTATTGTAGATATCACCAATGCAGTGGTAACCTAACAGGTTTACCTTTTCCACATGATCATGGAGTATTTTCATAGTTTCGGCGAGATTGCACAAACTAGGACGATCGCTGAAGAAAATGAGAAACGTGTTTGCGTTCCAGTATAATTTTTCTGTCTCCAATTCTAAGGATAAGTCATTCATAAATTGCTCTACTATATCCAAGCAGGCATTCGATAGCTCAGGTAGGAGTTGTGCAATTTTCTTCGCAGTTTTAAATAACATACTTTTCCCAAATTCTGCATAACTTGTCTTAATGTTTGCCTTTTTATCAAGAAATTCTTGGATATGATTGATGACACCAACAACTTTACTAATGATGTTTTCCTCAATTAACAGCTCACTAAAAAGATTCGATATCTGATAGGTAACACTTCCCGATTTCTTTTTCTTCTTAATTAGATTCTCAATTTCAGCAATATCGAATTGCTCCTCTGGCAAATCCAAATTGCTCAAATTGTACTGCTCCCCCTTTGGCTGCCCTAACCTGCATGCAAAATATCTGGCAATTCTTGACAGGTTAGAAGCGTACTCATCTCCAATCATTGAAAAGATATCATCTGCTATGACATAAGGATTTCTAACCATTTCTCCTGCTGCAATCTGTTCTAAATACTTGAGCAACTGCAACACTGATTTCTTTTGGCCAGCTTCATCTTGGAAGTAAATCAGCAAATCTAATGGATTTTCTTTCTTTGCAGTGTATTTCAATTTGCCTTGGATCTTTTGAAAACTCAATCTATAATCCATAATGAAATCTCGATAGCGTTTCAAGATATCTTCACCAAATTGAAAATGCTTTTCTGCTTTTATTCTTAACTCTGCAAGCATGAACTTTTTACCAATGAATTCTTCTCCACATTCCTCAATGAATTCCAAAGTGGATGCAACATCTTGTACATCAAAATTCTTATTATCAGGAACAATTCTTTGAATGAGTTTTTGGGCAGCAGTTAATGCTTCCTTGAAAGAACATACTTTATTTGTGTCCACGTGCTGAATAAAGTTATAAAAATGTTCTTTTAGAGATGATATTATTTCCAATTCTTCAGATGATATATCAGGAAAAAGTGGGTGCAAAAAACCAATTAATTCTTTCAAACTACCAGGGTTCATGTTTTCGGATAGATAAAGAAATACTTGTTCTGATAGGCTAGTGGTGGTGCTCCAAATTCCATCATTGCTGATAGATGAAACAGCTTTGATAACATTTACATCCAAGGAACCCTTTTCACTTTCCAAATGATTGAAAAAATCTTGATCAATTTCAAGATCCATCCCCATCAAATCCATGAACGATTTTACAAAAGCAAATGTATTTACGAGAGTTGAATTTTCATTTTGGTTGCTTTGAAGAAAGGACACCATTCTATCATTCATTATACCTATTGCTTTTTCTTTGGAAGGCAAACATATCACTTTTTGGTAAAAATCCTCTGCAATTTGAATATTTTCTTCGTCCTCATTAAATTCTCTAACGGCGTCAAGCGGCTCAATACCTTGCGACAGCTTTCGGAAGTACCTCGTAAAGAATCCAAGTGCATCCATTAAAGTGCACTGAAATTGATCAAAATTGCTGCGTTCCACATCTTGACCGGATACTTGAGCACTATGAAAGTGAACCATTGCACTCAAAATAGATCCTGTGGTTGATATCGAGGAAGGTAAGTGAAAAGGCTCAATTCGAAGAATTTGCGAAATTTGTTTTAATTGATCATTCACATCTTGGTGTGTTTTATTGAAGCATATTTGGACTGACTGTAGCGTGTTGACTGGGCTTGGAGAAAAGTAATTTTCGAACATATTGCAAAGGTGGTCATATATATTGATGTCAGGATAATCTGTGGCTTTCTTCACCGTTTCAAACATGTTTTTCAACGCATACATTCCAGTTTTATCACATATGCTATTTACAATCATATTGCATTGTTTGCTGACCTGGCTGATTTTTTCATCGCGTCCTTGTAGATTCAATCCGAGATTTATATACAAGAAATCTTCAGGAGATAAAAATTCCTTCGAAAAATAATTCTTGAAGCATTTTTGAAGTATGTCAAATTTACTTTTCTGACAGCCATTTTGAAGAACATTAGTAATTTGCGTTGTGCTGTTGAGGACTTCTTTGAAGAGCAAAGGGAACAGCGCACTGGCTGTCAACAGACATCGTTTGTTCAATAACAACTCTAAGTAATTTTTGAATACACTGAGAGACGTCAAATCAACTTTTTGCCGAACAATGACCCTATCTCTTCCTTCTTCTGAGCACGAAACAAGAGGTACACAAACATTCTTGTAGTCGTACTTGACATTAATATAGCCGGCTGTATCTGATCGCTTTGTAGACGTTTTAGTTTTAATAATTTCCACGCAATCTGTCTGATTCTTCTTTAATTGGCAGTTAATTTGGTACTTCTTTGACACTCGTGTGGAAAAAACTTCAGTTTTAAAATAAAAGTCTTTAAAACTTGCATTAGATAAAGTGACAGTAGAATGAGTCTTTCTCGTAATATCTAACAGCTTTGGTTCAACTTTCAGCAGGGATGCGCAGATGGTATACCCAATCTTGAATGTTTTCTTTGATGTTTCACAATTTGTCTCCATTGTTATTATACCTTGTTTCAAACTTGGTTGTGGTCTTACAATCATGTTTAAGTCAATAGATTCATTCGGTTGGATTTTCAGCGGTAGGTTGACGTTTGTACATTTCATTCCAACGGACGTGAGAGATTTTATTTCCAAAGATTGCTTTTTACAAGTTATTTTCAGCTTCTGTTCTACAGCCTTCCCAATTGTTGTCCCCGAAAATTTGAAAAAAGACGGGCTAACCTCTATACCAGGCCAGCCTGTTGTTATGACTAGATGAAGTATGAATTTTTTCAATAAATTACCATCCTTGTCATCTACAAAAACATTCAAATCTTTGTATGTCATCTTATCTCCATTGGCTTGGATGCAGATATTGGGTTGAAATGTTCGTGTTGGTTGTAGCCAAATTATACTTTCTTTGGAAGACGCTTCTTCGTTGTTGAATCTTAGTCGCAATTTCAAATCAACTGTTCCTTTGTTTTCTATCCCAATTTCTTTAAACAATGTTTCTGTGAACGGTCGAAGTGTGATGTTTTCGGTGGACTCCGACCCTCTGACAGGTTTCCCTCTTACACATATTAAAAAATTTGGCCTTACAGCTTCATAAGATATCTCGATCGGAAAGTGAACATTAGCTGAGAAATAAACAACTCCGCTGACTGATTTTGTTCCTTCTTTGGTTTGTGTTGTGAAAACAAACTCTTGAACAGCAGTTGAATTAGACTTGAGAATAATTTCTTCGCTGCTGAATTTAAGCTCAATGTGCAGAGACTGAAACTTCAATCTTAAAGGTGATGCGAGTGGGTTCTTTAACATTAATTTTCTTCGTATCTCTTTTCCAACTGTTACTGCACCTAGTTCTAGTTTCAAAACTGAAGAATCTTTTTGGGCACATTCAAGTACATCACCAATATGTTCCAAGGGGTTTATTTCATTTACATGCTGCTTCAGAATTACAGAATGTTCCACAGTTGGGATATCTTTCCGACGAATTGATAGTTTGACATCTTCCTTATAATCGTCAACTTTAAGTTTCAGTTTCTCGTACATTGATTCAACTGGGATTAACTTTTGCTCCTTACTCTCCAAATCACCATGCATTAATGGAATTTTGAAATATTTTGGACCTTCAAACTCATAATTGCACGGCAGATCAGTATTCGATAAAACTAGCTGGGGCTTAGAAGTAGTCCACATTGGTATTCCATGAATGAAAGTTCCCAAATCAATGATAAACTCGGTGGAAGACAAACAACTAGCAAACTCTATCATTGTATATTTCTTATCGTCTAGAGCAAATTTCAGTGTGTCAAAAGTAGCACCAGGGGCCTCTACATTCCATTCTTTCAATTCTTTTAAGGTATTTGACAATTCATTTTCTCTTTTTTTGACAATGGAAACATTTTTTAGACCTGCTGGGTCTTTGGGTTCTAAATCAATTCTGACGTGCTCTAAGGTGGCAACAGTATCTTTAATGCATGATGGTTTGATGATTGACAGAGAGATTACCATGGAGCAGATCACATTATACAAATCTTGTGGATCTGTCTGCTTCAATCTTTCCAACAGATTTGTTGCAATGTCAATTATTTGGTTTGTATAACGATTTTGTTCTACTGTGTGGATTTTATTTAGGGAAAATACCTCTGCAAATTCTTCTGATTTTTGATATCTCTTACTGTTAAAATGATGGCGCGAAGCTGTGGTAAATTTTTCTAGAAAAACATCCAATTTTTTCACTCCTTGTTGCTGCACACCCATAATCCCTACAAAGTTACCAGATATAGCTCTGATATTTTCTAACTGAAGAATTTTTGCATCCAGTCTTCCGACAACATCTAATTCCTTGTTTGTTTTCAACTCTGCTGTAATACCAGTTAGCATTTCTTCAAGGTTCTTCATTAATTTATACAATGGAAGTTCTTTATGGCTTGACTGAGTTTGACCAATTTCCCTTATTATTTCCAATCGTGGTTTATCTGTAGGAGGTTTTGGGATTTTTGTTTCTTTCAAATATTTTATTGACTCTTCTGACAACTTCACAGATTTACTCAGAGCATTAAAGACTGAGTTTTCATCTATCTCCTCGTTGAGTCCTTTAACGAACTCTTCATCTAGTCTCTCAATGATTGGTTGAACTCTCATGTAAGTTGAAAATTTACCTTTTAGGCAAAGCTTATCGTCATCGATTCTGAAATCTTTTTCAAAGCACTCATTCCATTTTGCGTTGATATACCCTTCAAAGAGATGCCCACCATCGTGAAAAAGCTTGATACATAGTGGAAATAAGTTCTGACTTTCAGGTATCCTGAGTAATTGGAATTCATTCTTCAAATCAAAGCTGTAATCAAAAAGTCTGTTAAAACGTCCCACTTGGTACCATTCACCCTCTAGATAGATAACTCCTTTTTTGAGTTCTTCCCCATTATTTGTTAAAACAACATACTCGAGATCATTTCCCTTGAGTTTTTGAAAAGATCCACTAGAACAACGTAACTCTTCTAAACGTACTTCGAAACTGTAAGTTATGTCAAGTGGCGACGTATCGAAGTCAAATTGTAGATCGTTTTTTAATCTCCGTGCTTGCAAGACAAAATCCTTGTTTATTGAAAAGGTTTTAGTTTTAAGATGTTGTGGTATATGAGATTTATCTTCAAATTTCATTAATGAAGCAGTTCTGTAGACTTCATGTGTCAGCTTTTGAACATGTCTGCCGGTATTTTTGATGAAGTTTTGATAATCTTCTTTTTCTTTGCTATGTTTCTTTTCAATCTTTTCATTGAGATCTTGTGTATTTAAACGCTGTTGCTTGTTATATTTGGCAAGCACTGCTGACCTTTGATTACTCAGCTCACTTAGATGATTATCCCAAAGTTCTAAGACATTTCTTATTTTGGTCAAGGATTCTTCAACACTCGATAACTTAGAATTCTTTTCAAACCAAGACTTAACTTTCCGGACGTGACCCTGTAGAAGTAACATGAAGTATTGATCATCTGAAAACATCAGATCAGATTCAGCAGATGTGAGCATCAGCTTAGGGTACGATTTAAATTTTGCCTCAAATTCA
>JAYRBV010014414.1:0-12921 GCA_036023255.1 Mitrocomella polydiademata
CTTTCTACATCCAGTCTACATCCTTTCTACATCCTTTCTACATCCTTTCTACATCCAGTCTACATCCTTTCTACATCCTTTCTACATCCAGTCTACATCCTTTCTAGTCTTGTGAGCCTCTACTTTTGCTATTATAAGCAAATTTGCCGATACCGGGTTTTCAAATAAAGACCGTTGCACAGACTAGTTCTTTTCTAGCTTTTCAGGTATAGGAAAAGTGAACTGGGATCGTTCATAATTCTTTTTCCCCCCCCACTTTTTTTTTATTGTTACAGCCAAATATTTAGGAGTGAAATTCCTAGTCTGATTTGCAGACCTTACACAACACGGAAATAAACACGACTCCGTTTCGCAATGTATGCAAATCAGACTATACAATTCCAAATACACAACAGATTGTAATGAAATTTCAATTTCCTTATTTAGTAAATCCGATAACCCAACCGTCACCGTACAAATCAAAGAACGAACTCGAATTTAAAGTAAAGTCTAAAGATGATTTATTACAAGTCCACGCCACCTTCCCCGCCGTATATAAAATGTGAAAGAAATAATTGGGACGTCATTCAAATTTCAAGAGATCAAAGTTAATTTTTTATTGGTAGAATTTTCTCTACTCGAAATCGATATTGAATTCATTTCATCTAAATGAGATATTTTCAGGGGACGATGATGTGTATTTAGATACTTAGATTTCCTACATAGATTTCCCATATTGGGAATTCATAAACGATACATACCAATCATACTATGACTTATAAACCATTTAGCCGGTCTATATGGGAAAATATAGACCGAGGTCTATATTTTCCAATATAGACAGGCTAATAAGGTTTATAAGTCATTTAGTGCCCCGCAAAACAAGATTTTTTCACTTTTTGTTTACTTTTCTCTTTGTTTTGTTTCGACGTCAGTCACTACGGGAAAATATAGACCGCGGCCACGTGACGCGTGTAAGCCAATCAAATTACTCGATTAAAAGAAGTCACTCTGTTGCGGGGCACTAAAGTAGAGTAGAAAACAGTAAAATGCGTACAAATTAAAATTCGATAAACACGAAATGGATATAACAGATAAATTTGTTCTAATGAAAAACACTGAACTGCAAAGTTATAAGAATTCTCATTCTTTTCTATGAATTGCCGCTGGTAATTTTTCTCTATTTTACAATTCCCCTCCTTGAGGTTCCTCCGACAAATTTTCCAATGAGGACCTACTGCTACTCATGATCGTGCTCTTGAATTTGTCTAATCAACTCTGTTTTTCCAATTTTTCTTAGCAATTCTGTCTTTTCAAACTCTTGGATTTGCTTAACCATTTTCGATTTGTTTTCCTTCAATACCAAAATTTCGTTTTTAGTTTGGGCGTTGCGTTTCTCCATCAGTTTAATGAAATTGCACGCTTTATTGATCGTACAGCACCGTGACGATTTTTCGACGTGTACATTTTCACCCGACGTCGACGTCGACGTCGTCGTCGTCGTGTCAGGGAGATTGGCCTTCAATTGATTGAATGTCGTCGTTATCAAATGACGACGCTGCCGTTCCAAAGCATTGTGATAGTCGCGTTGCTTGTTGGAAGAACGATTGCGACGTTGTCTTGTTGTCGAAGTTGTTGACAATATGTTACGACAATTCCTGTCATTGGAAAATGGTGTTGTACAGTGTGGAAGATTGGTATGAGTTTCTTTAAATGCTAGGAGAACTTGAAAATGGCCATCGCTTACCGTTGATGATACATCCATGTCATAAACTTTTCTCATACTAAGTATGTTCTTATCTATGTCGTCCTTCCATGTGTCATAGTGCAATCTTATTTACAACAGTCTGATGGCAACATTTCAATTTTTAATCATTCAGAAGAAAAGTTTAATTGAAATAAGTGTTTTACTTACTTAAACAACTAGTGATAAAAGATACCGTTAAAAAAAACCCTAGAGACTTTTCTCTAAATCAGAGCACTAATTTCATTCTTGGAAACATTTTTTATCATTTTTAAGTATTTAACAACAATCCTTAACAGCTTTTACCTTTAGAGCAAATTCCCAAATGAGTTAGAAATTTGACTTTGTTGACATGTTAACCTTTGTTAACCATGGTAATAAAAAAATACCAGAAATACCCGTTCATGTTCATTGGCGTAATTAGCGACATAGTCATACATGGAGAGTCTTTTTAATGGTTATCCAGGTGCAAGAAAGTTTTCGTGAGTTTCTCGGAAAAAAAATTGATTTACACTTTTGAATTCTCTCTTTATCCAGATATTTGCTGAGGCTCATGAATCTCTGATTTGATTGGTCAATACAATAATTATTGCTATTTAAAAAGGTAATCCATATTTTCCAAGTCTTTTAAAAAGTTAAAATATTTCAACTTTTTTTGCCGCTTCCGTAGGGAAAATTGGCAGATAAATATTATCCAAAACTTTACATGGCATTGGAAATTTTTCGATGAGTGTAAATTAGCCTTATTAACTGATCAGCCTGATATTCATGTTTAGAATCTTTAAAATTATTAAAATTATTAATTTGTTAACCCTTCGTAGAACAATCCCCCCCCCCCTGTCCATTTTTTTAAAATAACTTTTGAACGGATAGGAGTTGCATAAAATGCATAAAATTTAACGACACACCTTTACACAAATTTTTGTCATCACTATTGTCAGCATGTCAACAAAAAGGCTGCTGACAATATAATTACGTCATTGGTCATTATCTTATAGGTTCTACAAAAGTAAAATATTTCAAAATTTGTAAGGAGGTAGACTACATCAAAAGAAATCGAATGACACCATTTTGGTTGTAATCACGTGACTGTTTGGTATTTTACAGACCGGTCCGTATTTAAAAAAAAATGCTTATATCTCCCGAACCATAATAGCTACTAACTTCAAAATTGGTAAGATGGTAGATATTAACAAAAGCTACCATTTTAAAAATAAATCACGCGACCATCGTGTATTTTACGGACCAGATATTGAGATATACGCTTGGTATGTAAAATACACGCTAGTCACGTGGTATCTTTCCAAATATGGAAGCAATGAGTTTGTATTATCATTATCATATACTGGTCAAAGTTTGAACTCGATAGAGTTTCCCAATCAAAAGTTATGAGAAATAGCAAAAAACAGCATTTTGGTATGTAAAATAAACGCAAATCACGTGATCGTTAAAAAGATTGTACCAGTCTACCCTCCTCCTCGTTCTAGCATGCAAGTGAAAATAGGTCGTTCTACGGAGGGTTAACATGGATGAAGCCACAGAGATTCATTGAACATTTTATTTTAAATGATCATAGTGTTCATAAAATAAATCTATAAACATTGAAATTTGGTCAATAATAATTCCACGATGATTCAATCACTTGGTCATAATAGGATCTTCAATTGTTGAACCGCGTCGTTGATAATCTACACCTTTGATCAAGGTATCGGCAAAACTCACCAAGAATATTGTTACAAAGAGCATCAAGAAAGTCCGATCCATACACTGAGCGATACATCTCCAGAAATCTTTATCCACGTCTTCCTTATCTTTATCAGTGACACGTATGTAGTCCTGCATTGCACGTATCGTTGCAGATTGTTCATCTTCCACAACATCTTCAGCGTGAATTGATCGTACCATGTTGGCAATGCAACTTGTCTTCCGCCCACGCTTCCTACGCGTGCAAAAAGTTCTTTTCGAATCCCACATTCCAACGCAAGGGCCAATTGTTCTGAACGCAAGCTGTTTCACCCAATTCGGTACTTCTACCCGCGCGTGATAATAACAACCGAACGAGATCAAGTTGCATCCGACTGTCGCCGTTATTAACGTCTGACACGCCAACAAAAACCGACTTATGATCGGCGTGATGTCTGAATTCACCGGCATTGTTTCGGATATCATGAGACTGATGAAGGAGAGTGCTAGGAATAGATTCAACACCAGACCAATGCGCTCCCCCGTCGGTAGGGCAAAGGAAACGAAGGCGAAAGTTGTCATAACAAGGGATGGAATTATCACATTCACCATGTGGAAACTAGGTTGTCGTTGAAGGACGAGTTGAAAACTGACAGTTGGATATGGTGCATCGCAACACCTAAAAAGGAAGGATAGAGATCAAATCTTGATACAATATTTATAAACATCACTACGGGACCACAACATATAGCGTCAAAGAGAAGCGAGCTAGTGATCTACTCTGGTTTGTGAACATCGTAAAAAGCTATCGACTTTCAGACACAGATTAAAACCCGAGATATGCGCCACTGGAGACCTCCTATCTAAAAGAAGGACTGGTCTCCGGTCTCGGAATCTCTGTTCAAACTTAGTGCTAAATCTCACTCACGGATATGTTGTGATCTTTCTGTGACTTTTTGCTGACACCAGCACAAAATCTCCACGTTTTTGTAAGAACGACAAATCAGCGTTTGGCTTGTGAGCAAATATGTCAATCTCATTCCCATCATGACTCCAACTTCCGAACAACAAATCACATTTCTGCCGATCGAATGGAAACCATTCCGTATCAATATTGCAACCACTTCGTATAATTGTCGGTGAAAACCAGCTATTCCGACCAGTGTGGTCTATTATGACACGTGTCTTGAACTGGTACATAATTCCACCTTTAGTAGCAGAGTTACTTTCCGCAGCGCTAGAGAAAGAGAGGTTTGTTCGTGACTAGAAAAGATTTTCGTGTTTTTTTTCGTAAGGTGTACATACAATCCAGGTAAATATTTTAGTTTTGGTTAGGTTTTCTGAAAGAGCAACTACATGAGTAAAGGTATGTTATTGTAGGGGTTGTAGTACTTTACTCACGAGTAAAATATGATATCACAGGGGGTAGCACCAAACGAGCAAAGGGGTGTTATTATAGGGGGTAGCACCACGAAGGGTACGCAGTATAAGAATATACCTGTTGTACAGCACAATGTCAGGAAGCCACACAAGTTTCGGATCAACATTTATTTCTGTTATATTTCCGTACTCGATGGGATTCCATACCAAGTATCGATTAGTCCAAAACTAGTAAATAATATATCATAATAATTTTCAGTACTTTAGGATTTGATAAATCAAACCTGGACCTCTTTGCTTTCACCAAAGAAATTAAACTGGGAGAAACTCTATTAAAGGCATAATAATTGGACAAGCACAGGTTAAATAATAGTTTTGAATCTACCATAATTTAATCAAAGCCGAGAACTTTTCAACCTCACCTATAACTACTAGTCAATTTTCTGAGACAATTTTTCTCGCAATTTTCAAAGACAGCTATTGACGATGTTCCCACATCTCTGCAGTTCAGTTCCTATTTTTTCCGATTTCCCCGATATTTTCCACAATCAAAAAATATGTAAGTTAAATAAAATAAAATAGTCAAAGTTACCTGTCTCACCCATATGTTACTTGTCAGTGCTTGTTCTTGATCATTCTGTCAAATGAAGAATTTGTCCAAAAAGATTTATTAGAATAAGTTCGTTTGTCCGGCCTTAATGTTTAGATAAGGCAAAAAAATATTATTTTGGGAACCAGCGTAATTCCCATAGCAACAATTTATCTCATCAGTTGTGCAATACTACCAATTTTAACCACTTTATAGCCTGTAAATTAGCACTTTATAGCCTGTAAATTAGCACTTTTTAGCCTGTAAATTAGCACTTTTTAGCCTGTAAATTAGCACTTTTTTAGCCTGTAAATTATTAGCACTTTTTAGCCTGTAAATTAGCACTTTATAGCCTGTAAATTAGCACTTTTTAGCTTGTAAATTAGCACTTTTTAGCTTGTAAATTAGCACTTTATAGCCTGTAAATTTGCACTTTTTAGCCTGTAAATTAGGGTATGAGAAACCCTTCAACAAAATCTAGAAGAATTGTATTTTCAATATTTGCTTACCAACTCAATCATTTGCACATAGACTATCCCAAAAGTCACATTAACTACTGAACCTTTCACTGGTCTTACATACTTGGAATAATTCCTCTCCTTGAATAAATAATCCATTAGACGTTGTTCATGTTGGATAACCGAGAAAGAGGCTAAAATTAAAAAAAGAAGAAATTAAGAAAATTAAGTTTCATCCAGTATTTAACAGAACCTGTTAGCCTGCCTGGTTGAATTAATGCTATGGCGCAGACTTGAAACCCTGACCAGATTACCTGTTACGATTCACTATTTTTGCTTCCGAAAATTCTGACAAGAATGAAACGGCCTGTCACCAGGTAATGAACAGCTGAGTAAGCAAGATTCTCGAATGAGTAAGATGAAATGTACTTACTAGAAAATACTGACATAAATATCAAATGTTGTAAGAAAAACATAGCCTTCATTCGTGGCACTGAAACTGACAGAAATAATTTTCGAATTTTCAAAAAATAAAAAAGCGTCCCAAGATTTTTTTTCTTCCCTTTAGAGTAACATGATTGGGCAATGAAGCATGTACATTTGGTGTTTATTTTTTGTTTTTTTATTTCATTTCACAATCTTCTTATTTTCGTACATACATTGTAGTAGGGGTACTATATAAAAAGTAATGAATACAATAGAAAATTTATTCACATCGTAAATAAGATCTTTTGCAAAATTCTAATGAAATAATAATTGGGGAATTTTGAACTTGTAATTTGAATTAGTTTTTTTTCCTTGTTTAGACTATGGTGACAAAAAATATAAGAGGAAAAAACACACATACCCCTTGTCGAATAAAAACAAACGCCATGTTTGGGTGGCACCAATAGAAACCAAAAAGCAACGGTGTCTGATTAATTACTACTTTTTCGGTCACTGTGGAAATGATCTATGTGTAGCCTGAATAACAAAAATATGAAACCATCGGGCTGGGATCGAGGTTTGCTTTTGTTTTGAATTTTTTATAAAATTAAGCCATTAATTTTTAAGAAACTAAAGGAAAATTAAAAGGACTTCTCTACTAGATTATTTCGGACGCTATCCCAAATTTTTGCATGCTAAAGTGATATATTTTCCTACTCTAAACCATGCCAGCTACCTGTCTGAAATATTGAAACATAAAATAATTTGATTTTTTTTTTAAATACAATTTTGATTTCTGCAGTGACGTCATATACCCCAAAGATTTATAAATGTCTAATTTTTTTTAATTTCCTTTTCTACTTGGTCTAATCTTACATTAAACCAACAGGATTTGATGAGATGGTGCATTAATTGATGACGACCAAAACTCAGCTGACGTGGAAAATTTCACAGAAGGTTTTGAAGATTTCCCTGAAAATTTCGTGGTTTTCACAGAAGAATGATTTGCAAAATATTGCAGATATCGTTACCGATTTAGATAGAGGTGATTTTTTTATACACTGGAAAAGTTTTTGCTGACGTCAGCATTCCCAGGCAACAAATTTCCATCTATTAAAAATGTTCGACTGTGGGCATAAGCAAACCTTGTAAAATAAAAAATGTAGTTGTATTTTGGTATACTTGGTTGCTTGCTGATTTATATATAGTCGTCTAAAAGACCAAAAAATCGATGTATAGCTTTCGCATAATAACGTCAATCTACGAAGGTGGCTGTGGTTTTTAGGGAAGTAAAGACTTTTTTCAGAAGGAGTGTATGTTTGTTTGAAATTATAAGGCCCTGGTATGAAACGGAAAGATAAACCGTTCACTTTGGTCTTTAGAGATATTTAAACTATTTTATGGGAGATTTTTTTCGAGTTGATTTGATTGAAAAATGACTCTTTTGGAATTAATTTTATAGCGTAGATTTTTTCAAATAAAATACAGGGAAAAAAGCTACCCAAACTTTAACATCTCATTCTTATAAAGAAAAACAGTGTTGTAGAGATAATTTCCACAAAAAAGGTAGATAATTTGATGGGTTTTACAACAGGGTAATGTATCATTGATTACAGCGTACCCTTCCTGTAAGATCATTATCAGATTTCTCCCTAGATATTTTCAATTCTCAAATTTTTTTGTGTAATATTTTCACTTCACTAATTTCGTAGTATTTTCAAGTCTTTAATTGTGTAATATTTTCACTTCTCAAATTGCGTAGTATTTTCAAGTCCTTAATTGTGTAACATTTTCACTTCTCAAATTGTGCAATATTTATAGTTTTCAAGGCAACTTTGTGCAATAAACTTTCATGATACTCAAAGGCTTCCTTGTACGTAATGATACCGCCACTTTTTATGCAGAAAATTTTCTCCTTCGCAGTTACTATGTAAAGTTTAGTTTTGATTTCCAATTATTGTTTTATGTTTACATTGTATCTTCAAGAAAAAAATCTATATAATAAAAGCCGTATTGTGTTTCTATGCACGCAAAAATGGTAGCTGAAGTTGTGGAAGGAATAATTTTAAAATAATTTTTTTTTTTTTTTTTTTTTTTCATTTCTCATATTTTCTTTTCAATTCTTTTTTCTCCAAATTTCTTTCGCGTTTTAACGAAGAGCGCAAGCAGTCCCTCTTCAGCGTCCTTGCGACGCTGGTTTACCAGCTAGTACTAAATATTTCCTAAAATACTAATATATGCCGAGGAAAAAAAACATCTTTGGAAAGTCAATGATTATTTTATCTAAAAATCACTTTACTTTCACTAAAAATTTGTGAAAGTTTAAGATGTTGAAATTTGGGTAGTCCTTTTCTGAAACGCATTTTCAACAGACATTTTTCAAACGGTTTTGAATTTCTTTTATAGTCGACATTTTACCCAATATTTACAAAACTCACATCCTTAATATTTCTACTGGCGCTACAGAATATCTCTCATAACCGTAATTTTTGTTTTACTTTTCTTTACACATTGTCATACTTCTCCTTTAGAATAAATTTATTTATTTATTTGACTATAACGTGTTTCTTCGTGTCTACTGTAACATTCAAAATGAATGTTTGCAAGTTAAAAACCCACTATTCTTCAATTATAATAAGTCAAAAAACTTTTCTTCAGCGTTATATTTCTACCCAAAAAGAAGTAAAAAAAATTAAACTTGAAATCAAATCGACCATAAAATCTAAGTTCCCTTTCAAATCAACCATGCTTAAATTGATCAAATTTGGCCAGGGGCAGGATCTGAAACTTCAAATTCGGCAAAATAAGTCGGACGAGCCTTTACCTCTTTAGCTTTTCACTTATATAGTAAATGATGGGTGCAAAGAGTTATAATAACACTTTGAATATTTACAATGAGTTAGTACTTATTCTCGAAATTATTTCGATTGGAACGACCAGTGTCGACTTAACCGGCGATCAGAGTATACCAAACACAAGATTTCCTTAAAGTCTGTTAGCGATGAGTGTACCTTTATAAGGCAAGCAAACATCATCTATGTGGAATAATGTTTGTATAATCGATACGCTAGTTTGGAGAGGACGATTCTAACGTATTACCAGGTATTATATACCGTCAACCATCTCAGATGGTGTCTCTATCATTCAGTCAAATTATAGAAAAGGACCAGCACTCATTGCTAGCCAATTCAGTTCGAATATAGTGACTTAACTTTAGGACCAGCACTCATTGCTAGCCAGTTCAGTTCGATTATTACGTCCTAATTTTCATAAAAACCTTTTCATACCTTCTGGGTACGGTTTTATAACTATATCTCTTTTTAGACTTTCTAACCGATGGTTTACAGAATTTTTTTCTGTAATATGATGCATATTTGTAAGGAACACTAACATGTCATCATGGGAGGTTTTCCGAAAACTTTCATAAAGAAAGGGAAAGAATTTCTTAAAGAAATTTTGTTGGTGACCATGAGGTAAAAATTTCAAGTTTAAGATAGCGGCAAAACTTTTACTAACACAACCCGTAAATTATTGAGTGGGAAGGTTTTACTAAGAAATGTATAAATTTTCTGATTTCTTTTTGAGTTTAGTTTCCTTCAAACTGTTACATGAATAAAATGAATAGAAAAATAATATTGAAACGCACAAATTTTTATGTCCCCTACACAGGAGAAAATTACAATAGAAATCACAAGGTGGTCTTCTAACTTAAACATAACTTTTCTTTTCCTTTTTCCTTGCTTTGTCTTCATCCGTAGATGTGAGATTGCGCATTGGTTAGCGTAAAAATTTCGTTCGACCATAAGGAAGATAAAAACATTTAATATTGATTGAAGGGATTTTGACTTTTTATTTTGGCAAGAAAAACTCACCTATCAATGTAAGAAGCTGTCAAAGAATTTGCGAAGGACAGACAAATACGTCTATTAGTTTTTGGAAATTATAACTAGAAATAGTTTGGAAGTGTGTTATGTGAAAATGAAAAAATCTTCATTACGTGACTCTGTACAGAGTGTATCCTAAAAAACACAAATGCCATATTGGGAGTTACAACTATAATTAATATAGAAACATAAAGAACAAATTAAATATATATGCACTAATTGCTCTTACGGTCATTTCCAGATTATTAACACATAACTGTATTTTAACTGTAATTGTTCGTTTGTTTTTATTATTATTGTTATTATTCGCATATTTAAGGAGGTTGAGTACGTCAGAAAAATTTACGATTTACGATTTACGATTTACGACTTTCTAGTATCAGTGTAGGACCTCACGATACATATCTATCCTGATTCTATACAGGGCACATAACGCACATAATTACAGACCAGTATGTCGGTCAAACGATATGACAAAGGGAAGATAGCATAATCTAAACAAAATATTGATGTACCAGGGTGTCTGAAAAATCCTTGCAAAGGGGTGCTAATAATTTTGTTATCCAGTGTCGTTTTATTTCAGTTTTTCTACAGTGTGCCTGGTGCCTATAAATGATTATAATTTAAATCTCTATGGACAATAAACAACTTTTAACTTTTATCATTTTCCATTAAAAAATAATTCTATTGTTACAGGAACATTTTTTGTTGGTCACTCTGTAAACATGACATAATTGACAATAGTTGCGAAATTAAAAAAAATATTTTAAAAAGTCTTTCTTGTGGAACCAATCCGTCATTTTTTTAGAATGGTCAAGTTCTAGACAAAAGATTTTTAAGTCATTTAAATAAAACATAATTCGTATCATTAGAAAGCTCTGTAAACTAGACGAGAAAGATGAAAGATGATACGAGAGGAATATTTTTTGAAAATCTGAAAATTCAAGGCTAATATTTATATTGAAATTAAAAATTCTGTCTTTGATTTGTTTTGTTCTTTCAAAGGATTGGAGAATAAAAATTTCTTGTTATGATTTATAGATGGATATATATTGACTTTGATAAATATTCTTCCTTAGTGCTAAATTGAAGTGTTTACTAAAACGTTCAGCTTGTATTGTGTCTCCTGCCTACGCTACCTTACCTTCACTACCCCCTGGTAATCTATACAAAGCTCCCCGAAGTCAGGGGGACAGGAGTTAAACTGATGATAGAGTAGAGATATCTACAGTGATAAAAATATAGAATCTTCCAATCTACAAAACTCCTAGCTTTAAGAGTGTTAGCTTCCTTATGTTTTGTGTTAAAATTTTGAAGTTTTTATTTATTTTATTCTCCATCTGGTGAGCTCCATATGTTCTAGAAGTTTTTTGTGTTTACGTTCGACAAGTCATTACAAAAAAAAGCACACAGAAGAGAAAAGAAAAAACGTTCCCGCATTGATGATATAAATGATAACTCAACTGTGTGTTTTTGATTGATGTATTTTGCAGAACCAACAGAATACTCATCTAACTTGCTCTGGAGAATTGAACGATTATAGTTTTCTATAGACATGGCTTAACAATAAAGTTAATTAAACGAAACGAATGTGCATTACGCGTTTGGTTTTTAGCATATAATAGAGAGAGCGAGAGAGAGAGAATTCTAATTATTCTGTGAAACATGTAAAGTTTTCGTTAACCGGCAGGATATTACGGTGTTAATATTTTATAAAGACATAGATTAGTTTTTATTTCGTATGACTCCTATAAAGTCTAAAGAAGAAGTTTTTCTACACAAGAGATCCTAGTATATTCGTTTTGTGTTTATATTTTTATGCAAAGGACTTTGTCTATATACGAAAAAAAATTGCGTGAGAGCAATATTCGTTGTTGATAAATTTCTTGTCTATAAATCAAGCGCCTGTTCATGTGACAAATTGATGTATTATCTTCTTAGGAAATCAACACAAGGAAATCAAAAAAGAAAATACATCATATATCCATCCTAGCATCCTAAGCAAGAAGCAGAAGAAGCAGGTCTTTAGCGACCTGAAAAGCAAATCTGCATTTTGTTTTTTAAATGGCTGGGTGTCGTGATGCAACATTAGTGGTTGTGTTGTTGTGTTGTGTCGTGGGCATCAGTCGTGGATGGAGGATCGCCGATCGAAGTAAGTGTGGACACAACACTATTTTTTACGTCCCATATGGAATACGGGATAATCCCGTTTTCCCGCTTCCCCCTCATTTTCAGAAGAGTTTCTTCATCTTCAAATTTTAGTCGAATTTGCAAACTGTACATTGCGAAGTGGAGTTAGTTGCCTTTATACACTAACCGTGTTTTTTGAGGTCTGCGAATCAGACTAACATTGAAATATTGTTGTTGGTTGTAAAGACTTGTAGAAGTAAGAAAATGATTGATAGGTTTCCTGTACAACCCATTGAACTCTCCGAATGTTTTTTACAAAGTTCAAAATATGGAGACTTTATTTCCGAACAGATTAATTGCTTCAAAACAAGATTTTTGTTCACAAGCGGAAAATCAAATTTGACAAAAATAAATTAATTTGCAGCGCCTCGCAACAAAACAATCTTCAAATAGTATATTGCATCCATATGCTTTGTTTAGCTTTACAGCGGTGAGCGCTATTATAATTAACCGGATCTAATTGCGATGGTGTATTCATACGAGGAAAATCAATAACATTCAGTGTAATCTACAAAAAACTATTTCTTAGATAGTGCACTTGCACGAGTGCTCTAATATTTAGTTCGAAAATTGCATTTCATAATATTC
>JAYRBV010014436.1:0-12920 GCA_036023255.1 Mitrocomella polydiademata
TAAGGGAATCACAGAAGTTATGTATAACATTTTTTATCACCAATATTTTAGGTATGTCCATGGACATAGTAGACATAGCCTCAATCCGCCCCTGTAAACGATATGATAAATTCCAATTTTCCCAATTATGATCCTCTAGTGTTTGTCCACCTTACATTATCAAATTCAGCATGTTTTTTACTACACAACAATTTAGATGGTGGTGGCTCAATCGTAAAAGATTTTTACTAGTACCTTCTCTTTTTATTTTCAATTCCAGATGTACATATCTGAGATTGCATCTGCCAGATATCGTGGAGGATTGAGTTGTATCAACCAGTTGGCCATTACACTTGGTGACGTCATCGTGTATTCAATTGGTGCCATCAACAGTGTCGATTGGGAGTGGTTAGTCATTTCATGCATGCATTCATTCATTATTGCCCATGTATCCTTAACGTAATTTACATATTCAGATATAAAAATGTTTACAAAAATATAAAACTTCTTCAAATTGAATTATCCAAGTGTTTCGTCTTGATTTGTGTGACAAGATTTTAATCTTGGCACCAAAAGTAAAATAGAAAGATGATGATGTGTTGTTCTGTGGTCAGTGTGATGCCATATGTTGGCTGTGTGATTCCGTACGTTGGCTGTGTGATGCCATATGTTGACTGTGTGATGCCGTACGTTGGCTGTGTGATGCCATATGTTGGCTGTGTGATTCCGTACGTTGGCTGTGTGATGCCGTACATTGGCTGTGTGATGCCGTACGTTGGCTGTGTGATGCCATATGTTGACTGTGTGATGCCGTACGTTGGCTGTGTGATGCCATATGTTGGCTGTGTGATTCCGTACGTTGGCTGTGTGATGCCGTACATTGGCTGTGTGATGCCGTACGTTGGTTGTGTGATGCCATATGTTGGTTGTGTGATGCCATATGTTGGCTGTGTGATGTCATATGTTGGCTGTGTGATGCCGTACGTTGATCAGTATGATGTCGTGCGTTAATCAGTGTGATGTCGAACGTCAATCAGTATGATGTCGTGCGTTAATCAGTGTGATGTCGTGCGTTAATCAGTGTGATGTCGTGCGTCAATCAGTGTGATGTCGTGCGTCAATCAGTGTGATTTTGAGTGTTGTACGTTTATCTGGTTCATCTTTTCTCGCGAAGGGTTTTTTTAGTGTAAATTGTAAATTGTATCAATCTTTCTTTAGGTTAGCCATGGTTCCAGTTATTACGTCAGCAGTTGCTATGATGTTGATGGCTTTTATGCCCGAAACACCTGTTTGGTTGATGTCCAATGATAGGAAGGGTCAAGCACTTATGAACTTGATTTGGTTAAGAGGCGAGAGTTACGATTCTGCAGGAGAACTTGAAGAACTGCAACAAAGCTTAGGTAAGACCATGTTCCTCCTTATTTTTTATGTGGCGGAACTTCTCCTTTCAAACTCCTCATATCACAACGTTTCAAATGTAAGTATATAGATTTTTACACTTTTTTTAAAGGTATCCTTTAAGAGAATTCATTTGAACTAAACTAAACTAATTATATTCCTTCGTTTTTTTAGATTCAGAAGAGCCGATTTCTTTGAAAGCCTTTACCAGTCCCATGCTTTACCGTCCGTTAATCATTGGTTGTATGATGATGGTTTTCCAACAAATGGTGGGTATCAACGCAATCCTCTTCTTCTGTGATGAAGTCTTCACACAAGCCGGTCTCTCCTGGCATAAATACGCTTCTATTATCGCCATCTGTGTACTGTTAGTCTTCACCATCGTGTCATGTTTAACAGTGGATCGCCTGGGTCGTCGTATACTGTTGCTTGTTGGTAGTGTCGGTATGTTTGTGTGCATGTTCTTGTTGGGAGTGTATTACGATTTGGCTGACATACCCGATATAAAGGACCCTATCTCCGTATTTGGGAATGCATCGCACTCCATCGCAGTCTCTAAAATTTCCTGGCTGGCACTCGGCTCGGTGTTTCTTTACATTGCCTGGTTCGCCATCGGATGGGGCCCGCTGCCGTGGGTGTTAATGGGCGAATTATTCCCGCCCCGCGCACGAGGTCCTGCTGGTAGTATAGTTACCATGGTGAATCTCATTTTCACCTTCGTTGTGGGTAAGACGTTCAGTTCGTTCACCAAAGTGTTTCACCAACAAGGAACATTCTGGTTTTATGCAGGTTTCTGTGTGTTGAGCTTCTTGTATACGTTGTTCTTTGTTCCCGAAACCAAGGGCAAGACTTTGTTG
Organism: Mitrocomella polydiademata; assembly: GCA_036023255.1. Classification (NCBI taxonomy): domain Eukaryota; kingdom Metazoa; phylum Cnidaria; class Hydrozoa; order Leptothecata; family Mitrocomidae; genus Mitrocomella; species Mitrocomella polydiademata. The sequence goes on from JAYRBV010014436.1 coordinate 2,235, forward strand.
GAAATCGAGCGCTATTTTGGGGGCTCCATGCAGTAGATATGGCAACAATTGAAAAATGAACATTCTCATAGTGTGTGCTTTTATTTTTATGTATCGTTTTGCCTCCTAAGGAGTTTGAAAATAGTTGATTCGAGATGTGAAATAAGATATTTTTTTTATTACATAAAAATATCGTATTTCGTAATTCTTTATACACAAATTGTTCACTTCTCACAGACCCGACATAAAAATCAAAACAGCTAACAGGTTTTTTGGCAATCATTTTTTGTTTTCTACTTTTTTGTTTAATGCATATTATTACATTTTCTACTCGTAATAATGTGCACTGAGTTCTAGCATTTTCATCACGCAATTTTTTGATACAATTTTTTTAACCTTTTTTATTTTTCTGATTCTAAACGTGGTTTCTGTCTGCACTTTGAATCCCGTCCCCATATAAGGGCGTTGTGCCTTGTAATTTAACCGAGTGGTTTCGTTAGAGATGGACCTGTTTTTCTAGTAGTCCACTTATTTTACACAGTGAAAGTTGTTGAATAACGAAATGTAAGCTTCATTCAAGAAAGTTGTTGAATAACGAAATGTAAGCTTCATTCAAGAAATTCTCGTCACGTCAACGTTTGACAAAGCAAAAAGTTTGATATAAAGACATCCGCGAAAGTATATATCGCTAGTATAAGCCTCTCAATAGGGAAATTAGATGCGTTTTTTATTATAATATTTTTTCACACAACTGATATAGGTAATTAATATTTTATACGTAGTTATATAATAATATATATAGTGATAATTTTATGAAGTAATATTTGCATTTGAATGGATAAAATATTAAATATATAATGAAATAGTCGACATGTGTGGTGGAAATTTTTGTCTGATTTTCAACTTATTTTTTAATAAGAGCAATTCATGTTTTACACACCTGTCAGCTTTTAGAAATATTTTGATAGTGTATATTCAAACTTTATAAAAAATCAGTCTTTTAAATTACCAGGGTGTCCTACATATACTACTTAAACAATAGAAAACAAAAATATTAATTCTGAGAATAAAAATAAATGGGAAATATTCACCCAAACCTCTCTAAATGTTATGCAAAGTGTACACCTAGAAAGAAAAAAAAGGTTCTATCTATCTTTTAAACACCAAGTTTGTTTGTGACAGTGCCGTACCAATATTGTTTCAGTGCTCGCTGAAAGCTCAATATCTTCTTTTTAGCTGCACTCTCTTATGTGCAGGGTGTCTCAAAAAATGCTATCGTTTCTTTTTTGAGACACCCTGTATTAAATCTCAGGTGTAAATTGTTGATTTCGCTGATGAATTGTTTTAGCAAAAGTAACACAGAAAGTTATCTGAAGAATCGAAAAATGATTGCGGTGGAGAACTTCATTAATGGAGAGTTTGTGAAATGTGATGGATACCTAGATAGTTACAACCCGGCCACGGGAAAGGTACATGCCCAGATTCCGGACAGTCACAAACAAGAAGTGGATGCAGCAGTTACTGCGGCAGAAGGAGCTCTTCCGAGGTATGAATCATGTTCAATATTTAGTTTCTCTCTACCATCATGATTATAAGCATTTGCTGGAGAACTTATTTTGCTCATCATGGGTTTTTATTCATCATATATGCCAATGTTCACTTGCTAAATTTGAAGTTTGTTTTCTTTTGTTCATACAAAGTGTTTGTTCTCGTCTAGTGCCCATTCTCTCGTGTTCCAGAATTGGTATATAGGAATAACTATATTCTTTCCTCATTTAATTACCCTTCCAAATTGAGTCCCAACAAAAGAGACTTTCGATGCGATTCTAAACATCAACTGCGTTTAATTTAGATGGGCAGCTATGTCCCCAAAACAGAGGTCTACGATCATCTTGAGGATAGCTGACATCATTGAAGGCCGATTAGAAGAATTTGCAATTGCAGAATCGACAGACCAAGGAAAACCGGTTTGGCTGGCAAGAGCTGTCGATATTCCACGTGCTGTTCATAACTTCAGATTCTTTGCAACATCCATTTTACATCAATTGAACGAGTAAGATAATTCTTTTCTCGTGTTTATTTTTTATAATCCACCCCGTTACTGGTGAACGCTACTACACCTTAAAGTACAGGGCGTCTCAACTGATTTGCCATCTGTCGTCCGGTTCACGTGTGACTAAGAGCGATAGATTATTCTTCCTAAAATGTTCAATAATAATAAACCAAATGAATACATGAAAATACTTTATATAAAGAAAAGTTATATAAACATCACTCAACAGAACACACTATACACAAACATGTACAACACGCACAAATTTAATAAACTAAATCTAACAGTATAACATAATTAACAACAGGAAGCAATTATTACAGGGTGTCTCAGAAAAAATAATACAATATAAATAATATAATTAATTAATAATTATAATAATATAATTCTAAAGTCATGTTAGCATTCTTCTGAGACACCTTGTATATAATTAGGACAAGTGACAAAACATGACAATAAAAACACAGAACAACTACATTACAACATAACACACATATCACACAGTGACATGACAACCAAAACACTGCAGAACTAAAGTCTAGAAACAGAAACATCAAAACGAACGAATGAATGAAATGACATGATACACTAAAGTCGAAATATACAGATTTAACATATTAAAATCAGAAAGATGCTTATATTCGAAATTTGTTTCCTTATATTTATCCCCAAATAAAATTCAACAACAAACCACACAACTCCTATTGTTACCATGAACAACAGTGTTATGATGATTTCCTTTGTCAAAGTCGAACAAACGAGTTTTTTTCTGACCCCCTTTTAGATCAACACAACAGCCTGAATTCAATACAATAAACTACACTGTCCGCTGTCCGGCTGGTATTGCTGGGCTGATTACACCGTGGAATCTACCATTGTATCTTCTGTCCTTCAAAGTTGCACCTGCTATTGTTGCTGGATGTTGTGTTATCGTCAAGCCTAGTGAAGTGACGTCAGTAACAGCCTGGATGTTGTGCGATGTCATGAAACAAGCCGGTAAGGTAACCAACCGTGTTCAACTTTACCTAGTGTACTCGCAGCTTTACCTAGTGTACTCGCAAACCCTCTTCAGTAATTTCAGCATTACCTATTGCACTCGCAGCTTTACCTAGTGTACTCGCAGACCCTCTTCAGAACCATGATTCACACTCGATTTTACCACAATTTGTCAAGAACGTTATTTATTTGTCGAGTTCCACTTTGATTGAACACTTTTGTTAAAAATATAAACCAGTTTTAGGGCTAGTCTGGATCCGAATACTTTTAATCAAAGTGCTAAAAGTAAGTCCAATTATTTAGGAATATCCTAGTCTAAATATCATACTTTACGGAAACAAAATGGAATGGTTTTTGGAAAGGTAGACTACGATAATCCATAGTACAGTCGACGGTTTACTTTCGAAAATTTACCGTAAATGATTGATTTAGCGCCCACTCCCGAGTTAGCGCTTCGTCGAATAAGCCCCCCCCTTGAGCGAAATTCTTTTATAAGCGCCCCGTGCGATAAATCGATAATTTACAGTATGTAACAAAACATGTTTCATTATTTCACAGGTCTACCAGCTGGTGTAGTGAACATGATTTTCGGTAACGGTAAAAATGCTGGCTCACCAATTGTGGAGCATCCAAAAATCAAGGTGCTTTCGTTCACTGGATCCACACCAATTGGTAAATATATCCAAGAAAAGAGCGCACAACATATTAAGAAGCTGTCTCTCGAGGTATAAAGTTTTTAAATTTAACATTAAAGTCATTTCGAAGTATGATTTGATATAATTTTTTACACTTTCACGATAACATGTACAGCCTACTTGCTCTATCTGGAAATGCCTGGAATTTCTTTACTCCAGGAAGTTCGATCGCAGAAACTTTTTTAATTTACTTCATGATGTCAATTGGCAAGACAAAATGGTACTGAAATGAAAACTTTTCATGTTTTTCAGCTTGGTGGTAAGAATGCAGGGGTGATATTTTCCGATGCCAATTTGGAAAAATGTGTATCCACCTCTGTTAGGTACTGTCTTACTTTCTTACTTTCTCTTATCCTATGAATGCAATTGAGAATAAAATCTATAACCAAATAACGAAAATTAATGTATGGAAAGTTCTCCTCAGGTTTTTAAGTGGATCAATATATTAATGTTTTCATCCTAGATGGGATAAACATCGGTTTATATACATCAAATATCTACAAGTTGTTGAGGATAGGCTTTGATGTAGCCAGGCAAGCCCTCCTCTCGCTTATGCTTCTTCTCTTCGAGCGCGAAGCGCGAGCGTCGGGTCCAGCCCGATTTAAAGAGACAAATTTATAATAAATAAATCAATTAATTTTTTGTAAGAAAGTTTAAATGTAACTTGTAAATCATTAGTATAGAAAGGTGACAAATCACTTGCAAATGGGAATACACTAATCACTGTCTATTTTATCACCAAAAGATTTCTTTGTTTGAATACTAATCACGTCAATTCCCTACGGTGCGCATGATCTATAAAACTCTTACAATTTGATCAAAATAATCGGCTGAGTTCAGCCAATCAGCTCTTTTTCTTAAACATCGGGCTGGACTCGACGCTCAATGAGAAGAAGCATAGACGAGAGGAGGGTTTGCCTGGCTAGCTTTGATCAATAATGAGGCTTTCAATACATTTGTTTATGTTTGTACACAGGTCTGCATTTGCCAATCAAGGTGAAATTTGTTTATGCACAAGTAGATTGTTTGTACACGAAGATATCTATGAAGAATTTTGTAAAAAATATGTACAAACTGTAAGGTAAGGATTCTTATTTAACAGGGGCGTAGCAAGGTCAAAATTTTATGGGGGGCCGATGATCAAATGTTTAGGTGGTAGTGGGTTCATTGTGGCCCTGGGAGACAAAAGAAAATTTTGTGATTTTAAGTCTCTTACCTTCAAAAACACAATTTAAGGCTCATAGATATGAAAAATACGATGATGAAATTTTCAACCAATATGTAAATTGATTTTGCTTGTTTTTTGACGTGGAAGCTTTTGATGATGATGATGATGATGATGATGATGATGATGATGATGATGATGATGATGATGACTTTTATCGCATTGTCACGTCTTGTTTTCAGGTCTACTTTAAAAGTTGGACCACCAAACGAGGAAACATCCAAAATCGGTGCCTTAGTTAGCAAGGAACACTTAGCTAAAGTAATTATTGGTTTCTTAACACTCTTCATTTCTCTATAATTTCGTTCCGAAACATAGAGCTTTAAAAAAGTTACATCTAATCGTCTTACATAACGGGTATAACATCAACCGATAATCGAGAGGTTCCCGGTTCAAACCCCACACTAGCCAAGCTGGTGAGCCGTGATACGTCGACATTCTTGTTCCAGGGATGTGTAAAATAGACTGTAAATATATAAAATTTTTGCGAGATTTAATAAGCATTCTAGTAACTTCATCTTTGCGAGATTTAATAAGCATTCTAGTAACTTCATCTTTGCGAGATTTAATAAGCATTCTAGTAACTTCATCTTTGCGAGATTTAATAAGCATTCTAGTAACTTCATCCGAGATTTCATAAGCATTCTAGTAACTTCATTAGCAAGTTTCAGTTCCACACATACAGACTTAAAATTTGATGATTTTTATCCGTTACAGGTGAAGTTTTATATCGATCTTGCGTTAAAAGAAGGTGGACAGATTTTATGTGGAGAGACTGTAGACCCACCTTTACAGTTGCCCGATGAAAATACTGAGGTTTGGAAAAGTTTTTGCCACCTGTGCGATATTCGTCTCGCTTTTTGTTAATTTCATCAGTTTGCTGTTTATATTTATTTTGTTTTCTTCTCATCCAGGGTTATTTCTGCCAACCCACGGTTATCACTGGATTAAAAGATAGCGCTAAATGCATGCAAGAGGAAATTTTCGGTTAGTGTTTCTAAACGTTTTACCCTTATCACATTTTAGTCGACTAGTATAAAGTGTAACTAACGGTCAAACATCCCCCCCCCCCCCCCCGGAAAAAACTTTTGGAAGAAACTTTTACAGAATATTTGTAATTTGGGAAAAAGTTTCGATTTTTTTTGTGGCGGGCCCATCTTGCTTCCCAAAAAAATCAAAGATAAGGAGAAAAAAACGCGACTCTAAATAGTGAAATTACGGATGGTGTTATTTTAAAGAGTTTGCGGGAAGGGACTGACTTTCCAAATCATTTATGGGATTAAACTTTTGCGAATTTAACAAATATCGCCAAAAGCACAAAAAATTCTACATTTAAAGTAATTCAATTTGACAACGTTTCTCTCATGCTGACCTGTGAACGATACTTTCTTACTTTTTGATAGGCCCAGTTGTTTGTATTTCCTCATTCTCCAGTGAAGAAGAAGTGATCAACAGAGCAAATGGTGTTCAATATGGACTCTCTGCAACTTTATGGACACAAGATGTTTCAAGATTACACAGAGTTGCTCCACAGCTAGAGGTTTCAATTTTTCTTTCTGACAAATATTAATTTCCCCCACTCAATTATTTATAAGTAATAAGCGTCCCCCGTTCCCCTTGTATTATTAAGCATCTGAGAGTAATATGTTCTCTCAAACTTGCTCTTCATGTTAATCAATTAGGCTGGTACAATCTGGTGTAATTGTTGGTTGGTACGTGACCTCCGCATGCCTTTTGGTGGTATGAAAATGTCCGGTATTGGTCGCGAATGTCAACAAGAATCCATAGATTTCTACTCTGAGAAGAAAACTATTTGCGTTCAATTTTGAAAGAAAATGTTTCTTTTTATGGGTTGGTCTTCTTTAATGATATTTACATGGGTGATAGCAGAAATTTTATTATGCTCTGCTAGCACACCATACTGTTAAATTGTTTGAAAGTTATCAACATATTTTTTATTTCTTTTCATTAAGGTTTTTATTAAAGTTAGTAGCTATATGACTTATCATTAAATGATTCCAGTTACTTTACCTTTTTGTGTATTTTCTCTATGTAAAGTTTTTGACTTGAATGTACTCTTTGCTTTAGTTTACGTAGAAAACTTTAGTTTTTAGAGACCAAATTATCGGTGTCGGTGAATTTGATTTTAAGTACATTTGTTGACATAACAAAGAAAATAATTTTTCAAGGTGAATTATATTTTTAGATTATATTTTTATAGACTACGAATTTTTGAGCAGTTCTTGAATAAAGGTTTTCTTCTGGATTATTTGTTTGAGATTTTCTCTAAATCGTTCTAAAACTCTCAGACCAATTTTAAGGTTTAAGATTTCGCTAGTTATCATCCATCCGACATTGGTTCCCTCAAGATAATCGAGACAAATTTCGACATTCTAATAATTACGTTTATACATTGTCCAATACTTAATTAAACCCGTTTAAGCTAATTGTGTAAATATGAATATTATCCTCACATAGATCAGCTGGCAAAGTTCGTTGGCAGTGGTCAGATTCGTAGATAATTCCTGGACCCTGATGGTTTTGAACCCACGACCAAAATATTCGCGGGCTTTTACTCTATCTCTACATTTTTTGTGTAAATTAATGTCTACAACATCAAAATATCTATATAATTTTCATATTTAGTTTATTTAGAGGATAAAAAATGTTTCTTAAAACATAGAAAAATAATGCGTTCCATTTCGTTGGTCCAAAAGCTTGAGGTTGACTATAAAGGGAGTAAGGGTAGCATCTTCAAGAATGCCATATGTTTGGTGGATCTGGATAATGATGGATTCAATGAGTTGTGTATAGGATTCACTAATGGAGAACTACACGCTTTTAAAGGTAACCAAAACAATTTCCTGCTCTTCTTTTTTTAATTAGAAAATTTCTTTAGTTTAGAGGACTGAAGTTTTCCTCGTATTATCAAAAATTTTCTTTCGCCAACTCGTTGTTTAACTGATTTTTTAACAGAAAAATAAGGGGAAAAGACATTGGCAAAAGGAATTTGTAATTAAACCTGGTGACTCTCTTTTTTTCGTTTGTGTTTTGTGAAACATTTTTGAAATTTTACTTAAATTTACCTTATATCTGCTAGCTATTCTGTTCCTTTACCATTTCATTTTCATTCATTTTATTAACATTGTCTAAAATTTTCATAATTTTTTATAGAGTTTATGCTTAAATAATTTTAGTTCGGGGACCCTGGTTTTATGTATTCGATTCTTACTTTGTTTTTTTAGGTGTTGAAAGTCCAAAACCATGGAAAGTAACAAAAGGACTTGGCTCTTTGGTGGTGTTATGTGGTGGTGCTGTGTGCCATCCCGACGAAACATTGCTATGTGCACTAGATTCCGAAGGAAGATGTCGGCTGTTCGATGTGGTTGACCACCAAGATGTGGAAATGAACTATGATTCTTATGTGGTATACAATTTTATTCACAGAATCCAACATTACGTTCAATTATTTATTCAACATTCAATACCTTTAACAGGGTTGCCAGCTTCCTGGAAAACCCTGGAATTTTTCTTTGATCCTGGAAAACCCTGAAATTTAGTGAAAAAGTGCATGAAGAATTCAAAATGTTTAAAGAAAAATATTTTACTATCACGTTTTTATGAATAGATTACGCAAATTAAGAATTATTGACGACCGCGACAAATAAACCACGCGAACATTTAATCACGTAAGGTACCCTGGAAAACCCTGGAAAATCGAGAAAAATACCCTAAAACACCCTGGAATTTGAAATCGGAATTTAGCTGTTTAATATTCAATAAAATAGTTTAACGGCATACTTCAACATTCAACGGAAAACAGGAAAATAACGTCAAGTATATTATTGGAGAAATTTTATGCTAAAAAGGAATAGAGCCATATAAATACTTTATTCGGATTAACTTTCGCGAGATAAACTTTCGCGAATCGTGAATTTTAGGGGTTTTTTTTGTTTTTGTGACGCGTAAATCTTAAAAATTCACCTAATTAGACATGTCCTTTTGTCAAAATTCACATTCTACAATAAAAGATCTTTTTTCAATGATCTGTATTTTTTCTTATAGAAATAGGTGTAAAAAAAATGGATTTTTTTGAAAGAATTTTACTGGATAAACTTTCGCGAATGACCATTTTCAAAAAACTTCGCGAGTTAAACTTTTGTGAAAAAGGTCAAAATTCGCGAAGGTTAATCCGAATAAAGTATGCTTTCTAATAATACTCCTAATAAGTAAGTAATAAATACTCGAATAAGTGCCATGTAAATCTCTCAAAGTACAAGCGCCCTGGTAAACGGCAACAACTATATGATTGTATTCACAAAAAAACTCTTACAGGATAAATTTGTCATTTATTTGTTCATTTTTTGTTTGTTTGTAGGGTAGTTATTGTTCTCGTCCCGCCTCTCCGACCAACGAACTCCGTCTTGTACACAAGGAACTTCTTTTTCCTAATGCAAAAGTGGCCATCCTTGAAGATATTGATAATGATGGAATCGCTGAATTAATCATCGGATACACTGATAGATACGTTCGTATATTCAAATGGCATGTACAAGGTAAGCATGCTTTTGAGGATAATATTACTAGTTCCGAATACAGTTTTTTTAAGATTTCGTTATTTTTTACGAAATAGATCTTTCCTAAATTACCGTTTATACATTGAACTTTTTCTGCGTATTGACGTAATTTATTACCCCAATGAGACTCAATTAAAAGAATGTGAGATTAATAGAAATCAAATATATTTCCTATTTGTGACTTGCTCGAAACGCAAAAAGGGTTTAATTCTATTATTTAAATGAAATGAAATTACCCTCGAATTTTGTGTACTGAAATGATCAGCTGGCAAGATTCGTTGACAGTGGCCAATCCGTAGAAAATCTACGGACCTGGTGGGACTCGAACCCACGACCAAGCATTTCACGGGCTATTGCTCTACCATTGAGCTACCGGTCCATATGCAAGCTCAGCTGCTACGGTAGAGCTGGAAGTAAGTTCACCTCTTTAACGACTAGGTTTTCTTCGGATTTGGCCAGTTTCAACGAATCTCACCAGCTGATCATTTCAGTACAATTATTTAAATGTTTTCTTTCTTTTAGATGCGCACGATTTCCACGATGAATATTTTGATGAAACGCCTACCGTTAAAAACCCATTGATCAAACAACAAAGTGATACCGACAAGAAATCTACACTCTCTTTTTCTCTCTCCCTCTCCAAGGAAACGAGTAAAACTAAAGAATTTCCAAATGTCACACCGAACGCTTCAAAGAACGATCACACAACGTGTGGTGAAGCAACAGGAGACGCACACGACCATGTTGACGGTGATATGTTTGGGAATTCCCCCTACCATCCTGTCGGTAGCTTTGTCCTGGTCAAGACATTCAATTTGTTGGGTCAGATTGGTTCGCTGGCGGTATGCAAGACATCAGATGGCATGAATCAGTTGATTGTATCGCAACCCAACGGCGGGTATTGCATCTTGGGACAGTATGACAGCGAGTCGGGATTCACGGAAAATGTTGTACGTACCTTACGTTCAAAATTCATTCGCGTTATAAACCATCGTAAACTTTGTTTTGACTTTTTGTTGCTTACTATTCTTTATATATACTTCAGCTAGTAATGTGTAGGGTATCGCACAGGACACAGGGCACATGACAGCACTTGGTGAGAGAAAGGTGCTCGGGTTTAAGTATTATTACATTTCTCATGTAGTAAAATTTTGGTCAGAT
>JAYRBV010014458.1:0-12914 GCA_036023255.1 Mitrocomella polydiademata
TGAGGTAATTTACACCACCGAAAGCCTCGTGCAGGACTCGAACTCAGAACCTTTAGATTCAGAACCCGCGTCCTTAATTAACCACTCGGCCACGGCTCCACAAAGACTACTTTGAGAATCTATTATCTGTTTGTACCAACCAGTATCCACGGCAACAGTATCCACGCGGTTGACTTTTAGAAAATGCTTCTTCAGTTACTGATGGTGGTTCGATCTGACGAGGTTGAAATATTTTATCACTACTACTGGGATGTAAATGATTGGAGTACCGAGACAAGTGATTTTACTGTATTTTAACAGGAGTATGCGACAGGACTATAGAACTCAATATAACGGTAAGACGGTGCGGTGGTAGAAAATGTCTCGTGTAGATTTTGCCCTGATCTTGAGTGGTAAGGCATTTTCGCGCTGAAACCCTCTCAAAACGTATTATTGTAAAGAGACGAGGGCTTTCGTTTGAGTTTGTTTCTGTCAAGATTCTGAACAACCTCTTTGGAAAAATGTCAAACATTTGGAATTTTGAAGAGTCTTCATGTGCGTACTTCAGCAACCTTATGTGATCGACGCCGAAACCTAAATTTCACTCCATTCCATTCAAAATAATATCAAAAAGATACTAATTTTATGTCATTAAGTATATTACGTAACCTACCAGGTGTGCTGTAGATGGGGGATGTGTTATACTTGTTTTTAGGGGGAAATTAAGTATGAGCTGATGGGGGAAAACAGGACGGGGGTTCAAATGTAATTTTGTTTAGTTGCCTTTCCTTTATTCCATGAAAATTGTGCTCGTTATAAAATAATCATATTTGTATACGAAGTAAGAAAAAAATTCCACTTGAGCACTTTCAACCATGGTACTTGTTAAGTTAAACAGGCCCTTTTGCGACGGTATGTTCACGCAAAGAAACCTTGGCGTCTTAGGTCTCTGATATGTTGCATCATCGTTGCATTTCGTTACTTTATACAAAATAGTGATCCTCGGTGCCAAGGAATTTGTTTATTTCACTGTTACTCTCTTGAACATGTTTGTTACCTATACTGTAATTACAGCAGAAGAACTCGATTAAACGGTCGTGACAAAGATGCATGCAAATCGAAGGGAAATTTTCCTGTTACCTACATACAATTGATTATTCTTTTTATCCGTATATAAAAACCAGTCATGAAATTAAATCAGGAAATATATGATGATTTTGCCCACCCTGGTTTCCACAAACTGACGAAGGTTTTTTTTTTACATCTCCCACACATTCATGACGTAGTTTGGTAAAACCTTTTTAGAGGTCAAACCTCATTAACCAATAAGGTTATACAACGCTGGTGTTTGCTTGAATAAGTACGGGTACAGTCTTTATTAATATTGTCCTTTAAATTACATCATTAGTTTTTTTTCTTCTTTTTGTTTGGCTCGCATCATGATTTAGTCCCCACGCGTAAAAGGCACTTAGCTCTAATCAAACGAAGGATAGGTAACAGACATGTTCAAAAAAGCTGAGTCAAGAAAAACCTACTCACTCCCGACAAGGTATTACCGAGAACAAAAGAGCCGATATCTGACTCAACTCTGTACATGCAATGAAATTATAAAGATACCTCATTTTAATCCTATGCTTATGAAAATACATTTGACTTTGTCCTTTTGAATTTCTATTCCATTTCACCCTGTATTTTATCCAAAAATATCATAATGAAAAATCCTGTAACTATATTGACCAAATAGATGGAGAAAAGAAAATTTCTTGTGGATATTATATTTAGAATTTTTCACTTGACTAACAACTTTCTTTTCCCAAACTAGCTAGCTCGGGGGCTTGGTTAAACAGTACAGAGCTATTATCGTCATAATTATTGTACTGTTTTCATTTCGAAACTGGCCTTTTTTCACTTTCGCCCACATCTTCGCGCCTCAAAACCGCCCACATCTTTGCGCCTCAAAACCACTTTGTCTTTTGGAAAGGTGGAGAAATTTTGGGACGGGTTTCCTATCTATTATGAAACGAGTTTGGAGAGCTTATATGTTTGATGTTTATTTTCAAAAAAAAAATCCCCATTAATCTTTCGAGGATTAAGCAACAAGTAGCGAAGACAATTAAAGTACCGTTAAACCATTTGTTGGTCAATACACTAATCGTTGCGGTAGTTGTGAGTTACAAAACAGACATGTGTAGGCGTTTTTATTAATATAAGGAGTTGCGCGACAAAACTAAGCAATTGCTCATCCATCCTTGTGTTGAATATCTCTGTGCGAAGAAGAAGAAGATCTAGATTGTTTTGTTGCCTTTAGAGGAAAGGAAAGATAGCTTTTCCTGAATGCCATTCTATCCAGGAGTCTTTATACTCTTGCGTCCTTCATGTTCTAAGAGAGTATAGTGGTGTTTTTAGCCTAAGTGACAAACTTGAGTATAGATTTTCTACAGCGTAGAGTTTCATACATACTTAAAGAGCTAGACAGGGTATTATTTCTTACTTTGATGTATATATATTTAGTGTATAAAGTTGAGTAAAGTGGTGTTGTTAACTCAATTGAAATCTCCTTACTTGTTACAGAAGAAAAAGATCAGTGTGAAATTTGCACAGTTAAGCTGCAATTTATCGAACCAAGGCGTCTAATAGATGAACACAATACCCTCTCTGCGTCGAGAAGGTCAAAATAATTTTAGGACAGTTGTTTTGTACGACTGGTTCAGTTGGCTCAACCATGGTCTGGCGTTGTGCCTTATTGTACTGACGTGTGGATTATGTAACTCGTTTGTAAAGACCATACCAGTGGCGATATTAAATTTCATATAGAGTAGAAATATTTTGTCAATGTGCCGACCCTTATAAGAAAATAGGTGCTGGGGCATGTCTTTGAGAATAAATTCAATCTTAACCACTGTGTTTTCACCATGTAGATGGTTACAAACTTAGTTTTCTGTGTTTCATTTATATACAAACAAAATTGAAGATATTCAGTTTGTGGTTCTGCTTTTCTATTCAAGAAGAAAACAACTTAAAAGGGAATGAAAAATATTGGAATAAAATCTCTCCTGTTGTCTGTTGACCGGTTCTTGGGCCAGCACAGCGTCTAGCAGAAACCTCACAATAGAAGGAGTTTGCCGCCTTTATATATTTTGTATGAAAGATAAACCTAGGGTGTGTCTATAGTCAACGTTTGTCTAGGATATGAACATGCAGAGAGAAGAATGGGGTGTTTTGCTTTCCTTGTTATGTTTAAAATTCGCTGATCTGCTTTTAACGGTGCTTAGAGGGTCTCAAAACTAGTTACATATATTTTTCGGTCAATGATACATTTGATGCGTTTGTTATGATTATGCGTTGATGATTAAGTAAAGAAAATCTTCTCTGAGAGTAAATTTTTTTCTTTCGCCAATGTTCTTACGAAATCTGGGGAGAAGGCCATATATCGCGTGCGAACTGAGCAATTAGCAAGTGTTTTTCGATGATTGGCCAGTTTTTTAATGTAATTGTTTTAATATACTCGTGGGATGTTTCAGTCATGTTCAATAACAAAAATTACTAACTGACTAACAAGAGTCGTTAGAGTTAACACAACGTTAGAAAATTCCTCCTGAATATTTTCATATGTTTTCTAAATTATATTTGTATATGTTTTGTGATTGTGTATATATTGATGTTGATGCTACTGCGACGTAGTATTTGGTTAATTATTTGTGGCTTGTCTGGGTTTGAGTTAAGATAATCGGCAATCGGCATAAAGCTTAAGAATTATTTTCCTGGATGTATGATCATATAATAGGGTGGTACCCTGATATGGCTATAGCGATTGTTTCATGGTTTCTATAAGTTACTGGATTTGATTTGAAAACGTTATAACGTATAATAATATTATAGGTTTAACGACTTTAAATTCTCCGTTTAGTTTGTTATGATTACTGTCGTTTGAGCGTTTTTGGGAAGAATAAATGTTGATGCAGCTAGACTGTTCTTGTTTGTCTTGTTTCTTTTTTAATCAGTTCTTGTTGTTTTTCCAGTCAGCATTACTATTACATACATATGTGCATTATATATCCAACAACAAAATTTAAAACCACAGGCGGATAATAAACTCATTAAGTTCAATTAATATTTCCTAATTCTGTCAAATTAAAGGCAATTAGTATTATCAAGTTAAATGACTTTATTTGTCTTGAATTTTGTTGACATGGTTAAATAGCGCCTACGGTGTGTCATTATTACAATGGATGTTTGTCGAAATGTTTTTCACCTGCATGTATACGCAATTTGCTGCGTATCTTTTGAAAGTCAACTATTAAATAATTTTGATTAACTTAACGATCTAATAATAATAACTAGCTGGTATGTTTTCGAAAACAGCGTGGTAAGTGGGATTTTTGAGTATATCTTCTTTTTCGTGGTTTCACCGAATCGAATCAACGTCCCAGAGGAGTTGTATAGTTGAGCAAATTCCTCAAAACATTTACCTTGAAAATCTTTCAAATTTTAAAACCCCTCTAACTTGATAGGAAAATTTATCGGCAATTCTCAAAAGAAAAGCTATTTCCTGCAAGAAACTTTTCAGACAGTTATTCTGGGTTGTTTCTCG
Source organism: Mitrocomella polydiademata (assembly GCA_036023255.1). Classification (NCBI taxonomy): domain Eukaryota; kingdom Metazoa; phylum Cnidaria; class Hydrozoa; order Leptothecata; family Mitrocomidae; genus Mitrocomella; species Mitrocomella polydiademata. Next base: position 4,571 of record JAYRBV010014458.1, read on the forward strand.
TAGGGAAATGTTACGAGAATAAACAACGTGACCTCTCAAACTTTAAAAATGTTCTTTTTAAGAAAGCGTCAATATTTTGAATTCCCATGCTCCCTAAAATGAATGGAAATCACCTCTATGGTTACTATGGTTACTATGTGACATATTGGGAACAAAATGTTCAGCCCATAATCTCCATCGCTACTTTTTTATTCAAGAGCGATTATGATCAGTTCGCCGTACGCATGCGCCAGTTCGAAATGAATTGGAAGTGCAGAAAAATTCTTTGTTCAAACATCCGGTCCGTGGGAGAACTTTTTTGGCCTAATCACTTCCTAAAGTACGATTGCGATTAGCGATAATTTGTTTGCTTTTGATTATTTGTTTGTTTGTTTGTCCAATAATTGTCAGCTAATTCGCGTGAGAAAACAAGGCCCTTTTGAGTGTGTTTTCGTTGTTAGAAATAATGGGACTTTATTTATTGGTAACATTTCGGTACGGTACGGAATTTTTTTTCCTGGTCTTCTTTAATCAGAGTTTGGTACATGCTATCTTTCCAGGCGGGTATGCGTTTTCATACAACCTAAATTTATATTTTCCCCTTTTTTTAATTTATTTTAACATACTGTAGACATGTTGCCTTCTTTTTATTAACACCTCAACACAGACCACATTTACACTTTAGAGCATAAAACAGTAGAGTGTGAATATGATAGTATTGCTGTATAGTGTAAACCGACTTTGTTTTAAAGAGGACTATTTTGTATAAGGCTCCAGGAAGAAACCCACTGAAGAATTCACAGATGGTTTGTCAGACGACTTCCTATCCTGCAGACACTTTTTCGTCTGTGCGATTTATTTCTTACTGAATGAAAGTTAGCACCCAAACAATGTTTCCGCGAAATCATGACACAAAAAGACTGATTTAGTCACACTGCGAGATTTATGTGAGCTTTTAATTTCCTTTTTTGATTTACGCCTATATTATGGAGATTTCCTGCCCTGACCATTTCTTGTTTACCTCTGACCTTATTTACATCCTTTTGTGCTGTAGGATTCGCATGTACTACCATTCATGTGAGTGTGTTGTTTGAAGTTTGACTCACAATGTAATATTTGGTATTATGATTTAAACGCCTGCAATTCCCGAGTGAAAGATATATACAAATAGCCTGGAATGCAAGATGGTGGATAATGCTGCGAGATTATTTCACATTTGTTTTCAACATTTCTTGTTTTTTTGTACGTTTGCAAGTATAATCCGAGGAAATAGGATAAACCATATTTGTATCTCTCTTCTAAATTTAATCTTGGGACCTATTGTCCTTTTGGAATTTCAAGTCAAAGCGTGGCTATATATATATATTTGTAGATATTTGTAGAGATGCTTAGTTTAGATATTAGTGCACTCGGACTGTTTATTTGGAACGAAACAGTTTGATGTAGGTTAAGTCAATACTGGGTTGACTTAACATACTTGAGACTGTGTTTCATTATTATTATTATTATTATTATTGTCAAATTTTTATACAGGATAAAATTCTCAGTTGTATGATATAAAATATATACACTGTTTTCCAGAAGGTCCAGTGAAATTAGAGCAACATCACGTCTACATTCTCGAACTGCTTTTGAAGCAGGTATGACGACATCAACAACGACATGTCTCTTCTATGTTGCATGCAATGTTGTTTACATTCGATTATCTTCTTCGCACTTCATGACGTCACTAGTAAATTTTTGTTTGACTCGTTTTCATCTGACAACTCTTCATGGAACGTTCACCCACTCAGATGCCATTGCGATATTATGGCCATGTTTGCGGATTTTTCTCGTCCGTCAAATCGGAGTGCTTGTGATATCAATATATATCCATTTCCTCTTGTATTTGTGTTGTTGTTTGTTGTTGTTGTTGTTGTTTTCGAAAAGTTATAATGCTCCGTAGAGGGTTTACTTCCATATATTGTAATGATTTCAGAGTGCGAAGAAGATAATCGAATGTAAACAACATAGAAGAGACATGTCGTTGTTGATGTCGTCATACCTGGTTCAAAAGCAGTTCGAGAATGTAGACGTGATGATGCTCTAATTTCCATATAAGGAATGATGGAATCAATTTCTCAGTTTTCATCGTCGTCGTCTCTTCTTTAGTTCGGTGGATTTGTTTGTTTTTTGAGATGCACACACGAAGCTTCCGTTATGTTTGCGTAACGACTCCATAGTGTACAATGAAGGTGAACATCGGTGCATGTCTTCGCTTGGTTCTGTGGTAGAGACAATGTGTAATTACATTTGTATCAAATATGTCAATAAGATTGCAATAAAATAACGATAATATCGAAATAATTACTTGACTTTGGATTAACCTTTGCTACCTGTATTACTGTATTCTCACTCGAGCCTGACTGTTAACACTTCATAGATTGTTTTATAGAGAGCCCCTACTCGAATCTTCGTTTAATCCTTTTGTTGTTCTATGTACGTGTGATGGGCAAGGGGACGCCGCGGGCTCATTTAGTCACCGTCTCGTAATTATCATTCCTATCCGCCCCATTCCCATTACAAAATTGCGCATCATAGACTTTTGAAATGCTTAAAAATACATCAGTGTTTTGTGTTACCTTTCTATCTATATCTATTAGTGTATAGAAAAAAAAAATGTTGTCTGGTCTTTCTTGATTGTTGTCAAAATAAATAAAGCAAGGACGGAACAATACGTATTTATACTGTGAAACTCTGTCAACACTCTTACAATATTGTCAGATGTTGAAACGACTTGGACTCAAGTTTGCTCTCTGAAGGCGAAACTTTTCTTTAGTTGTATATAACTTAACGGCTGTGTATATATTTATCTTTCTAATGACAATTTTTACTTCTGCTAGTGAAATAAAACAGGGAAAAATTACATAGACTGGAAGAAAAAGATGAGGAGTTTTGCATACAATATGATCATTCTGTGTGTGGTTATACCCCACTCTATTGTAAGTGTACATGTTAGCCGCAATTGGAAAATGCGATACCTATGTCTTTATCTTAAACCACCTGTCACGTGGTAAGCTGGTTCGTGATTGGCTGTTATTTGGTTTCCCAACCTAAATTTATTACCTTTTTCAATTTATTTTTTTTAGGCACGAAGCATATTTGGAGGGATGCTTTGTAAGAAGCAGAACGATTGTAGCGTGGACCAATGCTGCGCTATGGTATCACAAATGTCCAAATCGTCATCAGGATTTTGTATGCCGGCAAAACAGCTGGGCGATAGATGCGCACCAACATACATTGTAAGTATATTATTTGTGGTTATATGTGTCATTTTCCCACGACTGCATTTTCTATTTCAAGAGTTAACGTCAGGATTGGCAGCTTTCGAAATACTGCGGCTTCCATGTTTGTGTCGGTTCATTAAGTATTCAGGATTACCCGGCAAAATTACTCAAATGTGGAGGAGTGTTTTCTATAGATACGGCGCTCAATATAATGTGCCGTAACAATAGAAAACCCTCCTTCACTTTGAGTCTTTCTTGATTTTGCTGTATATGGGATACAAACACATTCAGGAAGAGTGACGTGATTTAGGTTCTAACAAGACTTTGGAAAATCCAAAGCGCATATTTTGCATGCGGCTCTTGAACGACTTGATAATTGAAGAAGGGCGTTTGTTTTGTTGTCTAGCGGTAGCAAAGTAAGTGTCAAACAAGGCTCAATAGGGATTCAATATGCGTGTGTCATTTAAATATGCAATATAAGAAGTTCAACGTTCGTGACAAAAAGTATCTGTTTTCATTTCTGCTGCCACTTGACAAATGCTTTCAATAAACATAATAATCATTGATAAGCACTTGTTTCAAAATTTGACCGGTGATACGCCTCAGAGAATACGAGCCTACGATTCAAGGTTCTACATCGTAGAAATAACTATTCCGGAAGGGAACATCAGCCGCGGTAGAGAAAGTCTTTAAATCACCATTATCGCTCCCGTGTAACTGTTCATTATTTGTTATTGATCAATAATTGAAACATATTTTTCACACCGTTAGACGAGTGTTTAGAGGGTTTGTAGAGAAAATGTCGAATTTCCCCCCCTTCTCTTCCTCAGTGTTAATTAATGTTACACTTTCGTTTCCAAACGAAGAAAGTGTAGGGTACAAAAAGTTCATGTTATTGCAACACATTGAAACATCCGTTCTCAACGGTGACGTTTTGTATATAGGGGCTCCTTTTCTTGAACACACCGCAGCCGTTTCTCATTGATCTGTCTATCACGTTGAGCTCAATAATAAACAGTTGAATTTCTCTTAGGCCCTTCATGAAAAACATTATGACGTCTTCAATTTACTGACTTTCCACTATGTATTTTTGCTTTCACAATACGAATGAATGACAAAGGTTTTGTTGGATAAATTAAGGAGGCGAAAATTGTTTGAAATTGCTTCATACTACTTAGATTTTTTTATAGAAAACTATGGCTTTATACGTAAGTGTAGCTACTCTGGTATTTTCCTGCTAGGTGTTATATAGCGGTATAGCAGCGTGCGACGCTTCATTAGCAGCTAGTACAAATATTAACATTGTACGGGTTTTAAAGAACAATGTACATATGTCGTATATCAAGCTAGTCGGTAGAAGAAGATTGCGTGATTATTCCGACCATATCAATAATGATGTATTTTTTTCTCTTTGTTTAGTATGGACAAAGCTTCACGTGTGGCTGTAAACGAGGTTTGACATGCGCCTTAGTGGAAATGAACAAGGCCACCCACACGAGGAAGCATCGCTGTGTGAAAGTTCTTCCGGCAGTAAAAGAACGGAAAGAATCGAGTAGTGACGGAGGACAGACTGTATCAGAAAATACCGGGATGACAGCGGAACTATTTCGTGAACTTTTAAAAGGTTTTGCAAATAAAAAGAGTGGCGGTGGCGTTGGACAAAGGAAGGCGTCGTGAGGGGCGCTGGTGGAATTTAGTTGAAAAAGAAGTGGTATCTAATGACAAGTGGTCGCAGTCGCATCGTACAAAAGTTTTGTTTTCCGCACTATACAAACAAACAAACAAAATTCAGTTTGAAAAAAAAGAAGATAATTACGAAATTATTTTTTCTAAATACCAAAACAATGAAATCAGAACAACAAGTCACACCCGCCGACCAGTAAAAAGTCGTTACTATTGGAGACCTTGGAGACCTGGTCTTAACGTATGACCAAAGATATAAACAGAAAAATATGTAGCCCGTATTTTTTGGTAAATATTTCACCCCCTATTTACGACGAATATGATGAAGGAGTTTGTTTTTATTTAAAAAAAACTTGTCGATTAAAAAATATCGCAGTTGCAATATATAATATATTCTGTCAAGATGGTTACTGAGGGGAGCTCTAGCTTACTCTTATAAATTGCCAGTATGAAGTTATTTGCTTTAACCATAAAGCTTAAAGAAGAAAATTATGTTCGGGTATCTAATCTCCATAATGTGAGAAACCCGAGGATATAATCTCCCTAAGGTGATCCACCCGAGGTTTCAGAAGTTTTGTTTTTATTTTCGTTTTTGTGTTTTTATTTTTGTTTTGTCTTTGCGTTGATCGCAAAACGAAATCTCGAGAGCCTTGACACGAGGGCGCACAATCGTATTTTAATTTTCAACTATTTTATGATAAATATAGATAGATCCAGGAAGAAAAAATATTTTGAGTGAGAGAGTTTGCCTGGAAATGAAAACGAGGTTAACGAGGGAGCGAGAGAAACCAGGCAGTTTTTATGTAAACATGTTGTAGATATAAAATAGAGAAGATATGTAAATATCAACATGTTGTGAATAATAATTTATTATTTTAGATAAAGGAACGAAAAAAACAAATTTTTCTTCTCAATCCCTCATGTAGTATTACAACTAAATTTGTGTCAACTTCAGCTAGAAATGACCCAAATCTATGGTAGTAATAAAAGTCTAAACCGGCAAAATCACCTACTTTTATCAATCTATATTATTCTCATGAGAATATCTTAATCAAAACAAGATTTATTGGCAGAAATTTAAGAAAGGTTTTCTGTTTTTCCAAGAAAATATGTAACCGTTATCAACTTACAGCGCAGTTTTTTGTAAATTCTTATTCAGGATCAAAAGTTCTAAATTCAGAATGCATTTATGTCGCAGAAAATCTTAGATAAAATGCAATAAATATACCGACATTTCTTTTGTAATAGAAATTTCTGTACTCGGCATATGTCATTTCACCGGACTAGAATTTGTACAAATAAAATTTCCCAACCTCTTGGCCTCCAACGACGTTAAAATACCCCCAGAAAATTATATTGTTTTTCGTCAATGAAGTTGCATTAAAGCCCGGCCTCTTTGTCGATAAAAACAAGTGCCGGAACGAGACTTTCGTAAAACAATTTCACGCCCTTTTGTTTTACTTTAGTATATTTGTGTCGCCTGCTAACAATTTAGACTGGCAAGTTCAATAGTTTAATAGTTCTTTCACAGCAGGATTCTTCCTCTTACACCCTTCAAATGGGTTGGTACAAAAACAGCCCCTTTGAAATATTTACTAACACCATACTAGGGTCATGTTACTTATTATCACTCTGACAATCAACTGCATTTCTAATAGAAGCAATAAAAGCATTTTGCATGCCGCGTCTTTCCAATGAAAATTTGTGCTTTAGTTTAAAAGACCTGTTAGACTATTCCTCAGCATGTCAGAGAAATTCATGTTGCTAGATTAGAATCTAATAGAGCGAGAATTTATGGCACTGGAAAGTTATAGAGACTATAAAATATCTCATGTGTGTAAACAAACATAAAGACTTAAACTAAAATCAGTTCAATAAAATGTTCAGGGCTGATGCTAAAATCAACCTCCTTTTAAACACAAACTCTTTTCAATCTTTAAGAATTGTTTGATACAATGATCACAATGAAATCCTTTGAATGGTAGAGAGAACCAGGGCTCCCACGCCTCCCATACCCTATACGGCCCTGTTGAGTCCCTTATTGCATGATGTTTAAATTTTTCTTTAAGAAGACTATGTACATTAAACCTTCTTGGTTTTACTCATGTCGACAACTTCAAAATCTCCTCAATTCTTCTTTTGTAATTTTCTCACTAACCGATAATTTTCTCACTAACCGATAAATCCTCCTATAAAAACCAGCCTTTTATCCAAATATATCTCACACTTCGTGAAAATAGAGTCTGTTAAGTGTGTTGTATTGAGTAAAAGCCTAGCGATCGAAGTATTATATTCACTGGTTAATCATCTTTGGTTACTCTCACATGATCAAATTTCACTCGATATCCAAAATCTTCCAAAAAGCAGGCTCGTGAAGTAGTATCAACTTGCAAAAAAAGAAATAATAGCATTTCCATCCAACCTTGGTTTACGTCATTTCCATCCAACCTTGGTTTACGTCATTTCCATCCAGCCTTGGTTGGTTGTTTGGGAATGTGAGCATGAATATTTTTTTGATGGACATGTTTTTAATCCATAGTCCATTGTCACCTGATGAAGAGGTGTGAATTAGTCCCTTAATCGAATCTACATTAGTGAATAATCATTTTGATAGTTTTATTTGTTTAATGGGTCTCATCAAACTCGTCTCTTAACCTTTGTAATTTTATACAGTGTGTCATAGTAAAAATTCAACGTATGATAGTTCAAAAGTGTATAGAGTTTTTCTTATATTGTTAAAAAAACCCTTAAAATTCGTCAATATTCCATCTAATAGTTAATCAACTTACTTATCCAACTAAGGGTTACAGATTTTGAACCAACTAAACAATATGTTAAAAATCGGCAATATACCGGTGGGTATCTAAGGCTATTGTACTGAATTCATGTTAAATGGGTAATGATAACAGGAAAATGGAGAAAATCGGGGGAAAACCGGTCATTACGGAACTAGTGGAGTGGCTGTTTGATAATCATATCACAATCTGAAGGTTTTAGCAATGTTACACAAAAGAATTCATAAAAAAAACACAAAAGTGGAATCGAAAGGTCAAAACATAAACGTTTGGTTACCTGCCGAGAGGTATGGTGCTGTGTGTTGCGTTTTTGTCATCTTGTCACGAGACAGTATATTTAGAAAGAAAAACATGTCATTCAAAAAGAGGAAGAAAACCACCGTATCTAACATTCCTTTCTCATTATGATTAATGACCTGTTGAGATCTAGTCCGACAAATTATCTATCGAATACGATAGAACGTGTCAAATTGAAATGAATGAATCCAGTCAATTGTTTTATTAAAACACTACCCTAATAGGGAGGTTAAGCAACATAAATCTAGAACGTACGAAATTGCCGTAGGCCGAATATTACCATGGCAACCGAGCTTACGTTCTAGATTTTATTTTCATAAAAAA
>JAYRBV010014469.1:6523-23573 GCA_036023255.1 Mitrocomella polydiademata
CTGACCCCCTAACACTCCCCCACCTTTCAATTACTGTTATCGTCGGCCCTGTACTGTTCTTTCCAGCGCCGCACACTAGTTTTGAGAAACGAAAGTCGAGAGGTTGCAACCGTGGAAAGTCGAAAGGTTGCAACCGTGAAATTTATCTGCATTGATATTCTAATTGGTTACTATGGTTTCACCATAATTAGCAACAGAGAGGGAAAGAAACTAACTGACTAGCTAGCACGTTCTAGTAAATTGGTTACGGGCGCCAGTTTTTACTTATATGTCTTGAGTATGGAAAACCTTTATTTATTTTTCCTCTTTTAAATAATTTAGAAATATATTTATATTATTATGGAGGTGGGGTTTTTCTTATCATAATAGAGAAAAAGAAAGATATTTTTTACATGTGAATTATAAAAAGAGCCTTGTTTGGGGAGAGAGAAAGCTATCTATTTTTCAAGTCTTTGGATATAAGTCTCTATAATTTATTTTGCATTTATATAAAAAGTATGTGAAAGTATACTAGTCTCTTTGTCTGATGTTAAGTAAATGGTGGTAGTAGACAGACCATTTTAGTGGACTAGTATTTTGTTATTCAAATTGCTACCATCACATGTTAATGTTGAAAAAGTGGCTTATAACATGTTAGTTATAGTGTTTGCAAGCCAAATGTTGTTTTGTTTTTTTGCTTCTATATTATGTTTTGTGTCTGTTTTTCATTTTTCACTTTTCTTCACTTTTATATAATGGTTGTCTTTTTGTATTCATGTGAAATTTTAGTACTAAGTCATTGTGGGTTGAAGAATTCTTCTGGGTAAGTGAGTAGCTATGATGTTTCGTAAATTGGTCTCAAAGTCAGTTTGACCGTTCGGGGGGGGGGGGTAATGTGGCTTTGGTTGGTCTGTTTAGTCAAATACGGCACCACCAGCTTGTCTAGTTTGCAGACTATTTATTCGGTTCGCAAAGGTTGCGTTTTAGGCTAGGGTTAGGGTTAGGTTAAATGAAAACCAGAAAACAAGGAAACAAGGCTAGTTGGTTGTAGTTTAAAAGACAAAAGCTGATTTTTTTTTTTTTTGTAAAATTCGAAAGGTCTTCTTGTGCTCACTATATCTTCGAGCTGATTAACACAAAATAGGGTGTCTCAAAATAAATGCTACAAACGGTAAAACCCTGTATTTGTAAATTTGAAGACTGCTGATCGCACAACATTACTCAATTTTATTCCCAAGGCACATATTCATTGAATTTAGGGGCTTTTTGTGGAATGAACTTTTGCGGAATGTCAAAAAAAGATGATACTGAGATAACCATAAAACTGTGGTGACGTCAGAGTGGAATCTGATAATCGTGTTACATAATGGTCTGTTGGGAGCTGAGGGAGGTTGGGAGCGAGGGGGAGAGTAGCGGTTTTTGAAGGCGTCTAACGGAATTCACGTGTAATAAAGTTAGACCTTAATGATTTACGGCGTGTAAAAGCATTGTTCTTAAAAGTACAACCAGGTCTGTCATTAGCTAATGACGTTAACATTCACCGAATACATCATTCTTCTTTACACAGTCTAAACCATCAAAACTCGAGGGAATTATACAGCTCATCAGCCCTATGAAGTATCCTTTTATGTTGCATGTCAGTTGTTTTCAAGGTGTAAAAAGAAAAAGATGATTAATGAGTTCACAAAGAATAAGGCAACAGGAATATTTAACGACGCAAGAAAAGAGCTCGTGTTTTGCTTTTAACTTATATATATATTTCTACATACTCACATAAGAGTGTGATAGGTCAAGCATTCTGATAGTTTGACTATTTTATAGTAGGCATGAAATGCAAAGATGGATCTTGTATAATATTTTTTTAAAGCAATAATCGGCAGCCGGCAAGATACTCAAGATGTTTGTGGCAGTGTGGAGGAGAGTTCTTGTATTGATAAAACACGAAAATATCAACCATGAAAACACTCCGTCGCTTTTTAAATTTATTTAAATGATTTTGCAGGCTGCGGTTATTGGTCATTAGATCTTTTGAAGCTTAAGTTTTTTTTTGAAAAATTTATAAAATTTTGAAGAGGACTTTTAAAGAGTTTCAAATAATATATTAAAGAAGTGGATAGTAATAACGTTTTCATCACTAAAAGTTTCTTGTAGTTGTTGGTTTCTTACAAAAAAAACAAAAACGTGGAAGTAAATGGAACTTTTGAAGACTGCTTATATGGACCTACACATCACACACAATACGGAGCTATTTTGGATCCTCCCACTTATTTTTGAATTTAAATAAAGTCTCGTTATCGAGAAAGTATCTTTTAAAAAAAATGGGGACTTTACTTCATAAAAGGAGGGATATTTTGTGATTTCAAAGAAAAGTCTAGCTCATTACGTTGATCATATTATAAAAGTCTTTTTTTAGGGTGGTTTACTAAATCTTGTCGCCATCATGTCTAGAGAGGGCTTTCAAGCCTTATTCTTTCTCTCTCTCTATCTTCCAATAGCTTTTTGTTTGTAAAGGTTTTTTTTATCTGTGCCAATATAAGAAACGATGAAAATCCCAGGCTGTTTTTTTTTTAATTATACTTTTCTTGTATTTACTGAGCATTTATTATCTTTATTTTATAACTTCTCCTCCCTTCTCTTCCCTTCAATTGACTTAGCAATTTTCAATATTTGTTCACATGATGGGAAGACTTGTCAATATTCGAATATTCATTGTATACAATACGCCTTGTGTTTTTTTTTTTGCTTGGGGTTGGCTATTTATACGGGAACAACATACCGTGTTTGGGTTTACTCAGTTAAGATTTTCGGACATTTGCACAATCAACTCTGTTGATACATATGTTTCGATTTGTTTACATGTAGTCTGGTTTGTACGCCTGTTGTCTAGGGGGGGATAGCAAATCGCAAAATGTCATCTTCTGGCGTGAATTAGGCGATTGTGTCTTCTTTTTTTTTGTCTTTTTATAAAACTTCTTCATACGGAGATTTTGTAAGTTTAAAGGAAACACAAAGTGTTAAATACAGGGCGTTATCCTAGCTGTTTTTTTTTAATTTTTTTCGCAATGGATCGAATATGTGAGAAAAGATGCTGAAACATCTCGTTTCTTTCTTCAGTAAAAACAATGGAATGAAATTGAGAGAGTTATACGGGCGGGAAAGTAAGTGGGTTACTATGTCGTTTTTAGAGCCTTTTCAGCGGCTATTTAGAACATAGTCACATGCACTGAAGAAGGCCCATTTTAGTCATTCATTTTTTATTATAATTATATTATACCCATATATTTTTGAGACCAGGGCCTTCTTCCTCCTCACGCCATCAAAATATGTGAGATGTGGGAACAAAGTTGGGTGGGATACTGTATTCCTATACAAAGAGAAGTTGTATATCGCTTGTTTGGTGAGGCTTTTTGAGAGGGTTCGCGTTTTTTTTGTTTTATTTGAATTTGAATTTAAGTAAATATTAACCAATTCACAGCACCCTGTTGCTTTTAACACACTGCACTGGTTACCTGTATGCGAACTCGAGAGAGAGACAGACAGTGGGAAATAGATGCACACGAGTTTGTTCTTAAAACATCCATCCAACATCTTTCTTTAAAAGGTTTTATTATTTTGTACAGCTTTATGTAACGTAGAAAAACGAACGGAGATGCTAAAAACATGGTATTTGAATCACAGATCCGTGTTAATAACAAGTGGGAGCTGGAGAATTGTATATAAAAAGGAATGATTTTTTTTGTAAATTTACATCTAGTTGCTTGAATTCTGAAATTCTTTGAGCGGAGCAGTAAGAAGGAATGAGAGGGTCAGGTATTTTTATTGTTTGGCTAATTGTAATGTCCCCATTAGCAAAGTGGGTACGATGGCGGGGAGTTTCTTTCACGGTTGCATAAAAAAAACAGCTCTCATATTGGAATTAAGAAAAGGGGGGGGGGCGAGCAGGGGGATGGTTTTTATGATGTTAAAGGGCACCCACAATATTGCGTGCCGTATTAATAGAAAGTTTTCCTCAAATTTGACTTTTGTTGAGTATTTTTGCACGCTGAGTATGAGGAAAGCCTAAAGATTTTAATTATTATTATCATTGGTGGTAACGTTGTTACTACTCAAGGTTTGCGTAAGAGTTACACGAACACATTGTACAAAACCCAACATGAAGCCGGGAAGCTGTTTATGGATTCGTGTTATTAAGGCTAACACATTTTTCTCTTCGGTTCCGAAAGTAGGGGGGCTTAAGGATGTGACCATTTTTTTCATTTCTATTTGGGTGAGGGGTAAATTGTATATCCTTTCACCCACTAGGGCGCTCAAACTTCCTCCCCAACAGCATGTTTCCACGTGCAGGGGTGCATCCGTCCGCCATGCTGTAGTTATCTGCACAAATATGCATAGCTCGCGAGCTTACTTTCTGCTTGTCATTAAATTTTGTAAAGGTCGCTCATGTACATCTGCCTGTCTTTTAAATTATTTTTTAAGTTCTCATTCTTATGAAGTTGATTGGTTATAAACTTGCGTAAAAACCCAAACGGAAAAGAGAAATGGGATTTCTAGAAGCTCTTTATACGTATGTTGTACACAAATCGGAATTTACAACAATATCGGGATCTTACTGCAATATCGGGATTCACAGCGTAGGGAAGAAGAAGAGAAATCCTTGATTCCTTTTTTTTAAGAAGGCTTGAGACTATACTGGGTTTGGTTTTCTAGGTGCCTCTTACATTTATCCGAATCGGGATTTTTACGACAACATCGGGATTCGGGGTAATGGTGGGAAAAAAGAAACTGGATATTTGAATACGGCGAACATTAAACAATGGTGGCACTTTTTAATGGTGTTTAGATAGATAAAATCTTGCTTAATCTCTTTCTATCTTCAACAGAATAAGTGCGTAATGGTATAGGCTAATCACCTAGACTAATTAGTGACGTCGTGAACAAAACAATCCATTAAGTTGAGCACAGCAGTTCACGAGCCAGTCGAACGGCGTGGCTCTCTCTACGCGTGTCGCGTTTCTATCGTCGCATCATGTAATGTTGTATGTTGTGTGTTGTATATACGTAGGATGTATTTGGTGGATATAAGGAAGGGTTGAATGAGTCGGACATCAATATGAACGTGTTTATGTAAAAGAAAACTGGCAATCTAGTTTGGGTTTCATTTTGCTATACCCATGCAACGTGTTAATTTTTAAAAGAACGCATTTTATTCTCAAAGATTTTTAAAAAGTATAGCCTCGTTTTGGAAATTTAATTTTGATTATCGTTTAACGTCAATAGTATGCTTATAAAACGACATTGCTGGTATGTTGTATAAAGAATATCTGACGACATTTAATGCGGGAGAAGGATGTATCGTTATATTCAAAGTCTCCATGGATTACCTGAAAATTGTTGGCCAATTATGAAGTATTTGTTAATTCATCCTTTTAAAGATTGAATTTGAGCGGAACGGGTGTTTATAATATCAGAGCGAGAAAAAAACATAATTGCAAGTTATAGTTTTATTTTTTTGAACAAACTATTTGGTGTACTCAGTGGGGGTAAATTCTGGTGTGTGATTTCCTTTTTTAACATGGCGTTCATTATGGGCTTCTATTTCAATAGAAATATACACACACCCGCGGGTGGTGTTTTTGGCCGAAATGCTCATCAGTGGGTATAAAGCAAAAGAGGGAAATCACGACGCTTTCCTGAACGTCTAACGAGCCTATATATATAACCAGGACGTTGGTTTGAGTAATGGTAAAAGAATGAGAGACTACACAACGCATATATATTGCTATTGGGTAATAACATCCGCCTGGATATTGATTACGATAACCGCCCGTGCGGCGTATGCGGATATCATTCCCGCATTCCGGTTCTTACATATTTGTTGTACTTTTGTAACTTTGTGGATGTAGGGAATTATATTAACTTACAAACATTTAAATTGAAATCGTTCCCGGTAGCAGGAGAAAGTGTTAAGTGGTTACTACTTTGCACTTGAATAAGAGAAAGAATCAGTCAGTATCTTGATGGCCAGAGCTGTGGAATTAAGTTCATTGGTGTATATAGAGCATACCCAGTCAAAACAAGTTCAAATATAGGTCTTTATCATTGATCTAACGAGGTTTTGAGTATGCGCTAACTCAACCAGTAACCAGTCTTGTCTGATCGCTTCTTTATAAACAATCAAATGTCAACTTTGATTTGATACATATGTTTTAAATTTTGTTTCTTTTTATTTTTTTATAGATATCAGAACTAACACCAACTCTAGCTAACATTCTCAAAGAAGCGAGTGGAGGTGGAGAAGAAACTGCATCAAATCAACTAATTTGTGATCAATGCACTACAGATCTTGATGAAATCATAGACCGGACTTTGCAACCGATGACTGCTTTATCAGAAATGTACACTAACTTGCCCAAAAAACTGTCTTCACAGCGAGACAAAAATAACTCGCAGATGATCTTGAAAGGGGGAGAAAATAATCGAGTTTTATCGACACAACAGATGGATAAAGAGAACACACCGACTGCAGCCTCGTTCTTTTTAAGGTAAGCGAAACGAGGCTAATCGAAATATCTTTAGTTTTTGTATACTTCTCCCTATCATGTTCAAAAACTAAACAATCTCTTAGTCGCAAATGTTCAAAAACAATAAACATAAAAATATGTTGAACAAATTCGTACAAAAAAGACATACTAAGTGTTGTCTGTATTTTGATGTTTATTGTATTCGAACATTAAAGACTACGAGATCGAATTGGGTTTTACATCCTAGTGAACAAAATAAACTCAGAGAAAGTTATGCGGGGGAGTGTTTTTCTATCGAAACGGCGCATAACAAACGGTGCCATATCAATTAAAAAACACTTTAGTATCTTTACGTAAATTTGTAAGCTACTGTCATGGAATCAGCAATACTTGTTGTTGATTGCATGACAGTAGTTTACAAATTTAGAAACTGTGCTTAAGACGAGAAGGGTGATATGCCCATCAATGGGTTTGTAAATACAACAAAATGTTATCTCTTGAGTTTGTTGAATAATTGGTTTTAGTAAACTCCTCCTACGAGTCTTCTCCCTAATCCCTTCTGTCAACTTTATAACTCAATAACGGTGTAGTGACATATAGGTTGGCATGGCGATACAATAGTGATATATCGTCTTCACCCCCTCCATTATACCACAATTCGTCTGTGCATGTAAACAGATTAAGTTTGTAGAGACATATGGCGTCATTTTAGCGTTTTTAGGCAGTCAAAACATTTGTCTAGCAAGCAGTTTACTTTCAAAGCTCTGGTAGATTTTGCAACTCGTGCGTTATGCAATGTGAATCTTAAATCAAGCTCCGAGCACTCTTAAAAATCTTGATGCGCTAAGAGCTGACAATTATTATAGACTAAATTATACTGTCTTGTGGAATTTCATCTTTCACTTAACTAATTTGAGTGCTGGTTAAAACTGAAAAAAAAATTCAATAAATTCCTGAGGTAGGGAAAGTAAATTAGCGTAATTTATTTTGTTTAGAATGTGGCCAGACATTATAATCATTCTCACTTGAAATTTGAAGTGGATTTGTTTTTTACCAAAGCCATCACCATTGTTAACTAACAAATATTTAAAATTCTCAACCCAACTTTTTTCAGCTGTTCACATAATTATTATGAAGGAAAAAAAACAAAAAACATTTAGGTAACTCAGATCTTAAATATACTCTTTGACATTTTTGCAAAAAACTGATTTTTTATTTGAGTTGACGTTTTTAAGAATCGAGATATAATTAAAAACACATTCATTATTATAGAGAGATAAGAAAATTTTTGTAGAAATTGGCGAGCGCGTGTGATATATTTGATTTGAGGGAAGAAAGTAATTACCTTGTTTTCTCCTTAATAGAGATAAATTATGTTGATAAAAGGCGACAATCATCGATTTCTTTCTCTGATATCGAAGCCACAAGCCAATCTCACAACCATTTTCTCCTGAGAAAGAAAGTTAATGGGTTCGCAAATAACCACTACAATTTCTTTTTCCAATCATATTGATGTCACCATCGTTGATTGGAGGAGAGAGGGAAGAGAGAGTTTATTTTCCAATGCATTGTGGATGGAACAATTCACAAATATAAAAATAAAGAGAAGGAAAAGATAACAAAATAGAGCAAACGCACTTGTTGTCTATGGTGAGAATTGGCTGTTTTCCAAAAGTTTACACTTTTATCGGTAAAAATAAATCAAGATAAAACTACTTACTGCCTACTGAATTTCCTTCTTTCTCCGTATGTAAAATGTCACACGAAAATTAACCTCTTCTTAAATCTCCTCTTCTGATTTTCTCAACAGGGCGGCGCAGAAGTTGAATCTCGGCGGTACAACTAAAGGAAAATCATCCAAGAAACCGAAGAAAAACGAATCAGAGGTGGAGTGCGGTCGCAATGTGTTTTCTCTGAACGTCAGTGACCTGATCATGCGCACTCCTCCACACGCTCCCCCGTCTTTGTTTAAACATGGGCTGACCAGGCGAGGAGACGGACACGGAAAGGTAAGCATTTCATCAAATCTGTCGTCCTCTTTAATGTAAGGTACAAGTGAAATCTTCAAGACCTCAAAGATGGAAAACATGAGAAAAAAATGTATTCTTCTTTGTAAATCACCATGGAACCCGAAAGACGTTGATAAAAAACATGTCAAAGTTGTGTATCGGGTGGAATCAATATAAGATTCTTCACTTTTTTTTAAATAATTCTACCAAACTGTTTTGGTATAACCTTATCTTAAAAAATTATTTATCTATGCTACTTCCAGGTTCGAGTCATCCTTAGGACGGTCAATCGACGCCGGTCACCAGATTCGTGTCTTACCATCGATTCAAAAAAGAGGCAGGTTTTACTCCGAGAATCTACACTAACGACAACGTCATCAACGCACGACAACTCATCGTCAAAACGTTTCGAAAAAGCACCACGTCTGTACTCCTTCGATAACATCTTCACACAAGACACGTCACAACAAGAACTCTGCGCCGGCACATTAGTCGATCTTTTGCACACGGTCGTCAATGGAAACGACGCCTGTCTGTTGACGTATGGCTATCCAAAATTAGGTACGCCAAATAAAATTCATTGTTTATTTTTTTCTGAAAATATTTACCAAATAATATTTAAGTTGTTTAGGACTGTTATTGATTGGTGGCAACAATAGTGGCATATTCAGAACAAAACGAAAAACTATCAAACCATCTGAGATGAAGGGCTTTTGTCAATGATTTAACGACCTTCTGGTTAGAAAACGCACACCACCGCAGAAACTTTTGACTATATAATCTATACACGCCATCGTTATTCGCGATCGTAAACTCCTTCTGTTCACCTAGTATAATTTCTTTCTTTTTTACGATCCATAGGAAAATCAGCCATCATGATTGGTAAAGATAACAGTGTTGAAAATGTTGGAATCGTACCGAGTGCGATATCCTGGTTATACCAGCTCATCGATGACAGGAAACAGAGGTAGGACTCATACCCATTGTTCTCTTTCTAAAAGAACTCTGTAGTTCGACAACAAAAGCCACGTGTAACCAAAAAAACGCTTCCTTTGCGAAACTAAGTTTCCTCAGCTTGTCACTGGGAACGAATTAGACTAAACCATCAGCATCCTCATCTTGCGTGTTTATTTATTTCAGAACTGGTGCCCGCTTTTCTGTACGCGTCTCAGCCGTTGAGGTGGTTGGTAAATCCGAGAATCTCAAAGATCTCCTGGGAGAACAAAGCAATGGTAGCATGTGCAGCAGCAATGGAGCGACATCGCCCAGTGTGTATCTGCCACGTGAGCGCGCATCAAGTATACAGGTTTGTTGTTAACCTTCGTGGTAGACATTTTCCCTGTAGGCAATTTCGTCAAAAACCCACTTTGTAGGAGAGTGTTTTCTATTGAAACGCAAGACGTAATGAGCGCAATTTTAATAAAAACACACTCCTGCGTAGAGGCTATTTAGTGATTTTGTCGACTGGGTTGGAATGAAAGCAAAGACGTTGTTTGACATTAGTAGACTCCATTGTTCTAACACTCTTAATTCTCTTCGCGCGTGGCAAAAGGCAACAATTTATTCACATGGAGCACCCTGTAAATAAACACATTAAAGAAACTAGTCCAAAATAAATAACTGCTGAATTAACGTTAGCTTTTGATTTATTTAGTTATCAGATTTTACCGAACTTCGAGCACCAACCGCAGAGAAGGCCGCTTTTTATTTCGATGCGGCCGTGTCCTCGAGAACTACACCGAACCCCGTTGTCAATAGTGACGGGGAAATAATCGAAGACCCAGACGAAAGGAGGAATTCGAATATGATTTTCACTTTACACGTGTACCAGTACATGATCGATAAAGTTGGCACAGGACAAAGTAAGTAGAAAAATGTCAATAAGTATGCTAGTATATCAAGAGCTTTTTTGGGAAAGCTTTTGTTATATTTTTTATCAAAACGAGCAATGGGTGCATTAACTACATCCCCACTATTGTATTCAAACTTGCAGTTTAGTATAATTACCTAAACCATTACACTCTTCTCTCTTAATTACTCAGTTCACGGTGGCCGATCCCGCTTCCATCTCATCGACTTGTCCGGATGTAGTAGAAAGAAGAGAAGCCGAGATACTGGACAAGGTGCCTGGCTACCACTATCGGCCCTTGGCAATGTCATTGTTTCCATTGCCAACGGAGCGAAACACATTCCACACCGCGACAGTAAACTTACCACCTTGTTACGAGAAGCTATGGGCTCGCTTTCGGCACGCGTAACTATGATTGCCAACGTCTCGCAAGATCCAAAACACTGTTTCGAGACTCTGGCCACCTTTCAAGTGGCATCAAGGATACACCGATCCAGGAAAAGAAAAAACAGAGTATGTAAATTCACTTACATTTAGTAACCAGCTCTGAATAAAAGGAGAACTATTTAGCAGGAGGGGTGGGAGGTGAGGCTTATACGTCGAGAGAT
This sequence comes from Mitrocomella polydiademata, assembly GCA_036023255.1. Classification (NCBI taxonomy): domain Eukaryota; kingdom Metazoa; phylum Cnidaria; class Hydrozoa; order Leptothecata; family Mitrocomidae; genus Mitrocomella; species Mitrocomella polydiademata. The sequence goes on from JAYRBV010014469.1 coordinate 17,490, forward strand.
TAAATTAAATTAACCAGTATATTGTTGGATTTTGTGGGGATTTCTATGTTTATGCACTTTATCTCGGAAAAGATAGAGGCTCCCGTTTCTTTTGAATTTCTATTTTTTGGGGCACCCTGTAGTATCAAAATGTGTTTCATTCCAGCTTAATGACTTAATTTTTGTGTGATTTTATTTTGTAGTATTCGAGTACCAGTTCGTCCGGGGGTGAAAGTTCTTGCGATGAAAAACGAAAACACAGGCGACGCTGTAAACCCGTCACACCGCTATTGAGGACCGACACGTGTCAATCCGACAGAGATGTGGTTGAATCTGGGTTCACATCGACGAGTGCGGCCGAAGAATCGTGTGATACAGTCATTTATTTGGGACCCGGTGGGCGTTGTCTAAGTGACCAAGACCTGACCGATTTTGAGCATCCACCGCCACCGCCCAAACCCTCGCAAGTGATTAGAAAAATTACGCCCGTAGTAAATGTTTGTAATACAAGCGGCCCGTCTACCTTGACAACAAAGGAAAACAAAACAGAACTTAAAGCAACTGATAGAAAGAATATATCACCTTTAAAAGTTGTGTCGGACAGGATAAACACGTCACAAATAGTGTCGGATAGGATAAATACGTCTCCTGTTAAAAGATCCGTAGTACATAAAGAACATACTCCCATTGTCGTGAACGTTGATACCGAAAGTCTTCAATTGAAATCTCCACTTGAGGAACGGGCCGGTAGTAAACACACCAAGCATTGCTTCGGCCAAAGCACCAAAGACGATTTCTGGGTCGGACACCGGAAGTTGAATTTGCCGGACAATTTTTCGCAAAAATACTCGGACAGTTTACCGGTGCGAAGTAAAAACCGGTGTTATTCGGTAGACGTGCCGACTCAAGACCTGAATAACAATCATCATAGCATAATGGTAAAAAGTAAGCAGCAACGTGCGAAAAATAGCGGTGAGTTTGGTGAACGGTTGATTCGCAGCACAAATTCCTCACCGTGTAAACGGGGCCGTAGCCTAACATACGACACGGCGGCAAATTGTCAAGACAATATTATCAGATGTTCTAGTTTAGACAGGACTTTATTACAACAAAAACTCGAATCGCACGCTGAAAACGAAGAGAGCTACCGTTCGAATGATACCATATCGAGTATTGCAACGGTCGAAAATTTTGAGCGTCAACTCGTATCGAAAATAGCTGAGCGGTTCGCTGTCGAAGCGGAATTCAGCATAGATAATGAGCAAGACAACAACAACAACATAAACAATAACATAGGCGAAGACTTTTATATCGATGACGAGATCGAAACAATAAGCGCCGGACTAGACATTCGCAACCCGATCGATAGCTACACGAATTACGAACAATGCAACCGTCGCCCGCACGATCGTACACGCTCCGATACGACTAGCCGTCTACAGCCCAACAGCGGTGGAACAACGGTTGTTTGCAGTAACAATAATAATGACGTCATCAGTTGTAACACGTGCATCGGAGAGTGTATTTGCTACCAGGACAGTCCTTTCTACAACATTCGACACGGTGAATTCGACAGCGCCGAAGATACGGACGAACGAACTGATAAAGAATTACGGTAGGTGATTTTCATCAAATGACTGTTTGTAATTCAGTGGGATTAGAAGATGTGGATGGGAGGGGCGTACTCTTGATGAAACAGCAACTAAATTAGGAATGTCACGAGACCACGTACATTGACGAATACTTGTTTTAATCTTTGAATTGCTCACTAGCCGGTTTGCTTCAGCTAAATCGTTTTGCACCGTGCGAAGTTTTAGGTCAATGGAGAATTAAGTTTCTCACACTACGCAATTTTGGAGAAATTAGAAAACAGGTAAGGTGACTATCTAAATTTTGTCACGTTCTTAATCTTTTCTCCTTTTTTTTTAGATTTTTAGGCACCCGAAACCGAAATAGCTTCAGCAGCTGCGATAGTCACTTAAACTCGCCAAGAAGCTTTGAGAAACGTAAGCTATTTATTTTGAAAATGGGTTTATTTTTTTTTCCTCCTTTTTTTTTTGGCCAGGTCAAGACTTGCACGTTCAAATTGATCTCTTTGACGCAATAATTTTAAATTCATACTTACACAAAGATGATATTACATAATGTTTATGTAGAGTTAAATAGTAATTTAAAGTTAAATAATAATTTCCAAACCATATAGCTTATTAGACAGATAAAAATTAAAGTCATGTAATCAAGTTTTAATCCAAATTTACCCTTCCAAAAAACATTCTACTTAATAACTCTGCTGCTGAACTCTCTTCTCATCCCAGCTAAAAACACACTTTAGCATTCCAAAGATGTGTTTTGGTTTTTTCACTTTCTATCCCGTCAATGTATGACGAATGGCAAAGGCTTTATATAATTATGATTATCATACTGAACAATAGCATGTTAGCAGGCAAAAGCGTATATATTTACTGATACCACCGGGTAGTCCATCAGTACGCTCCAGCTATAAATAACATAAACAAGTATATACAAGTGAACACTTTACGTACCTGAATACTATGCATCTCTATGAGTTGAAGAACTTTTTGTATAGCCTGCATGCTCATCCGTTTACATTGTCTTTTCTATCAGATCCACCTTCGGAAGGCGTGAGTAGCGGTTATGAAAGTATGCGTTGCGAAAGCAGCGCCAACATCCATTCTTCGGACAGTTCCAGCGAGAAAGGAAAATCACCTCGGCCGCGCGGTGACAGTGTCAACCGGACGATCTACGAATTGGACGATGAAATCCGCGGGATCTGCAACGTCAAGGATGAAGTTAAAGCGCGTTTCGCACAGACGTCATTGTTCCGAGCGCAGATCAAGGAGTTGATCTGCCAACGACAAGATTTGAAAGAAGAACTTCAGCAAACATTGAAACGATTGGTATTGAACAGAGTTCCCTTACCCGATATTGACGGTAAGTTTGCACATAGTAGAATATAATAATAGGTTGTCAAATAGACTAGACTCGAAACTACAAATGACTTTGTTCATCATAACACTAACCTTTGGGATGGGCGAAATATTACGACAGAGAAACCTTATCAAAATTGTTTCTTTCGTTCTTCTTTAAAATCGATGTTTTAGTAATATTTTTCTTATTTATTGCTGGGTCTCACTAGGGTACAGAATATCTGTATCTATATCTGAATCTTTGGCAAATAAGATCAAAAGCTGGTCTTGATGATCTTATTGGAGGGGTGTCTTCCATTGATACGACACACAAGATTGTGAATTTCGTTCAAGCACTCATTTATACTTTGAAATCTTAAAATTGATGAAAAACATTTTTGTTTCTGTTTTTAGAACGCCTCCGAGAGATATCCATGCAAAGTCGGAACACGCCTCAAGTCCTGTCCCGAGAGAATCGAATCCTTGAGCGGAAAGTGCGGGTCTGCAAATCCCACTTAGAACTTGTCACTTGTTTAGACGAGGTGAATACAACAAAGCCAGGAAAATCTCAGCAGAAGAAAAGATCGCCCTACCAAAAATTCTCCGCCAAACTAAAAGCAAAGTTGACGAAATCTCCACCCTCCACGCCAAGTAGGAAGGCGTACAAAGTCACATCTGTTTGAAAAGACTCGACTGTAAATAGTAAAAGTTGGAAAACTTTTTTTTCCGGCTATTGCTATGGTTGAATTGAGAAATAGCAAGAGGGTCCTGCGCACCAAGTGAGAAGCTGAACGACGATCAATTGTGCTCGGGGTATGCACTGTCTTCAAAAGAGCTGCTACAGAACATAAGGAGAATTGTGCTGGCGCGTTTCCTATCATGTGAATATTTTTACTTTTTATCGAGCGTTAGTCGAGCGATTGAACGAATGGCAGAACGAGAGTAACCCCCTCAGGCGGGAAAAATATTGGAGACCATATATATTTTTTGTACTAACAAATCTTGATGAAATATGACTTGTTTATCATAGTTTATATACATATTATAACATATCTATCTGGTGTAAATATTAATTTGTAAGAACATAAAGATATTAATACGCTATATATATAAGTCTTGTGTCGTTTATTAGAAATGCTAAACTGGAGGAATGTGATGGATAAAGACACTTAAAAAAAACCTCCTACAGTATTCAAAAAATCAAAATAATAAAATCACAAAAATTGGCCCTATTACACTACACACTGCTGAGGTAGTCAGGTCAGACGAAAAAAAAGAGAATTCTCTAGTGTTTTCTTTCTTTCTTTCAAAATTTATATATTCGTTACTAGCCTCCTTGATCAGTATTTTGCCGCAAAGAAACTTACTATAAATAGACGAACTTATAACTAAAAGCCTGGATGAGTAGTAATATTAAATCATATCTTTACATACCACCACGGTGTCAAAAATATTGAACCGCTTACATTTTTGTAGAAATTCCAAGTAATAAGTAAAATATTTACCTTCAATACAAACTCCTCGAAAAATAATTCAATAAAACGTACAAAACGATAGCCAGGCAAGCCCTCCTCTCGCTTAAGGCTAATTTCCACTAAGCGAATTCGATAATTTTTAATGTTACAAAACGCTTTTCAATTCCCACTGGAGCGACTTTTTTAGACGCGTCTTTTTTTTCTATTGTTATTTTTTTCTACTTTGATCATATGATCAGTTTAATGTAATTTAATTGGCTTGCGACTTTTTTCGCCGCGAACAAGTAGGATCGGATCCTACTTGTTCGCTGCGAAAGAAAGTCGAAAAGCGATTCTAATTTTTTTTAGAGAACCATAGAAAACAGTGCGCTTTTCGATTCGCGCGAATTAATTCGCTTAGGAAATTAGCCTTTATGCTTCTTCTCTTCGAGCGCGAGTGTCGGGTTCAACCCGATTTAAAGAGACAACTTTTATTTTATCACCAAAAGATTTCTTTGTTTGAATACTTATGACGTCAATTCCCTATGGTGTGTATGAGCTATAAAACTCTTACAGATCGATCATAATAATCGGCTGATGAGTTCAGCCAATCAGCTCTTCTTAGTCAATATTTGGACTAATATAAATCGGGCTGGACCCGACTCTCGCGCTTCGTGATCGAAGAGAAGAGCATAAGCGAGAGGAGGGCTTGCCTGCCTAACAAAACGAGGGCAAGTAAAAAATGTGTACCTCGTCAAAAATTTGTTGGTAATAAAAATTCAAGTCACTCCAAAGAAATTTAGAACGGAACTAACAAAATCATGGCTTTATAAAAAAAAAAAAATCCCATCCTAATATATTCACTGGTGGAAATAAACGATACATTGATTCTCGGCCCCTCAAAAAATCACATAAAGTTTGGAGACACGTACACGAAATAATCATGACCAGGGTAAAAAGAACAAGACGCGACCAAGTCGGGTAAGATTTCACAAATTAAAAAAATGTACTGAGTGTAGAAAAAAAGATCAGATCAAAACATCAAATGATACAATGGAAAATAATTTATTCTTCTCTGTAGAGGGTCAAAAAGAAGTAAGAATACATGGATCATACTAAAAATTACCCCATTCTATAATTTGAATCATTTATAAACAAGTTATGAATCCATGAATGGTAAGATTATTGGTCAACCGGTAAATTATCGGTCAGCTGGTAAAATATCAGTCAATCAGTAAAATATTAGCCAAATTAGTGGTTGACAGATAAACTACTAGTAAACCAGTAAATTATTGATCAACCGGTGAAATATAATTCAACTAGGTAACGGTTCCCGTCGAACAGTAAATTGTCAGTAAACCGGTGAAATAGCGGTCAACTGGTAAAATATCAATCATCTTGTAAATATTTTGGATATACCACAGTCTCATTTACAATTTAAACATTTTTTTAAAAACATAACTTTATGCTATAAAGGCGGTCATCAAATATACTTCTGTTTGTGTCCTTGAACCTCAAAAAAAGAATGCGGGCGGACGGGCGGTTGGTAAAATTTCCTGGTTTTTTCCAAAATCTTGGAATGATGTAATCAATTAGCAAACGCAATATTTTTTGGCATCATGCCTACAGCACACGTGGCACCCTGCAAATGCGCAGAACGCATGCGAACTTGAAACATCAAAACGGCGTATTTTCAACTTGTAAAAAACAATGCGAAAAGACAA
>JAYRBV010014470.1:0-12897 GCA_036023255.1 Mitrocomella polydiademata
ATTTTGGTTATACAATATTTTGTCTTTTCTTAGCGGACATTAGGTTTACCCCCCCCCCCCCCCACCCCCTTAGCGGACAAAGCGGACAAATTATGTCAGACAAAAATATTTTGTCGACATTCCCTTTTAAAGATCAAAATATGGGTGAATAGTTTTGAACAGCCAGTTTCACGTCCGATGCTACAACTTGTTGATTGGTGGATATATTTTAATATATTTTCAACTCAAGGTTATTAGAGAAAATTAACCCACAGTTTGGACCAATTTTCCCGCATTCCAAGATATTCCCTTTGCTAGAAAAACTGACCATTTACATACAGTATATTGTTAGAAAAAGGGCAGAATTTATTTCCAAATATATACAGTACAGTTGTAGTGCCGTTTTGAATCTAGGAAATCGGGAAATCTGATTTCGATTCTCAAAAAATTTGTGGAAATCAAATTTTACAGCTGACCTGATCGGACTGATCAATATTTTGTTTGTTTGTAAACTTTTTTGGCTGTTATCAGTATTTTTTAGCGGCAGTTTCATTTTTTTAAATTTTGTCACGGAATGTCCTAGAATTTGTTTTAAAATGTCCTGGACAAAAAAGACAAAATGTCCTAGAATTTGAAAGTTTCCTTTGAGTGGTCACAATGGGAATATATATATACTAGCTGCTAATGCAGTTCGGAAGCTGCAAATATGCACTGCTTAGTGAGTGCTACGCGCTCTTAATACCACGCGCCTCTACCGCGCCCCATCCATATCGCTCAGCATTCTAAAAAAAGCAGCGCAACTCTTTGTTTGACGTCAATGGTGTGAAGACATTGCATTGATTTCTCATTTGAGAGTTATGATATTCACGGAGGTATAATAAACAAAGCTGTACAAAAAATGTAGGATTAAGATAAAAGAAACCCCCGGGCAAAGAATCGGCCCTAACAGATTACTTTTTTCCTTGGTTGTATTTTGGGTTAAAAGAAGCCACTCTAAAACAAATGGTAAGTGCGACCAATGATAGTGGCTAACAAATTTTCACTTTGAGTAATAATATATAATAAATATTTCACATTTTGTATTTTTGAACTTGGAGCCTCTGAATATGGCTAGGAGAAGTGAACATAAAATTCTAAGTGGGAGGTTTGGTATTTGAATCTTGATTTGAGAGAGTAATTTCAATTGTAAATGCTGTATGCTGTATACCGTACAATAGCTCAAAAATACTCATGGCTGCTTCTGATTGCGTTTTTCAAATGGAGATTGTGTTCTAATGATGGAGCAGTGGTTCTCCTGGAGAGGAGGGGGTGAAGTGTACAGGGTGTATCAAAAAAAACCTTTTCAAAACAATAGAAATCCATTGTTAAAAGTAGATTTTTTTTGATACACCCTGTATATCAATGACTTCTTTATCACAAGTAAAAACAATCGTCTTAGGAGACATATAGTGTCATACTCGCCAGCTTCAAAGTGGTCTAAATATCTGTTTCTATAACATTTTTTCAGAGCAAAGACAACCCTAACTTTTAAAGCTTCTTATTTATTATGTCAGCCATGGATTTCCTATAAAAAGAAGAATATAAATCAATATATATTCCAAGAAAACTGTAATTTAAAAGTTATTGCAAGTTATGGCAGAGGCAATTCCATTGAATAATTTGGCAGATGATGTGAATAATAGTAGCAGTGATGACGAACCATCTCTCTTGGTCAAAGAAGGAAAATCTTCTGCTGTGCTTGATATGCCGGATGAGACAGATGGATATACCAAAGTAGGAAAATTATTTTGTTTGTTTACTGTAAAACATTTTATCACTTATATAATTGGTAAAAGTTTTTAAAGCTCAGAATGACACTAAATACCTGAAACAGTGGTTGAAATAAGTTTCTCACAATTTAGTGAATGCATTAAATGTTGATAAAACGATAGCATTTCCATTTTTTGGGTTATATTTCACAGGAAAACTAAATTTTCTCCTAATCCATTTTGTTTACAGGATTATTCATAACAAACTTTAAGTGATGGCTACTTAGGGTTTTAAATTTTAATTTCTGTGAAAGCCTTCAATTATATATTATATATAAGTCAGAGGGTATTTTGATCATTATTTTAGAGATCGGAATTCATCAAAGATAGATTCAAGGTGTATGGGGATGTTGCATTATTTGCTTCTGGCAGCAACAAGTTAGTTGTTTTTATTTTCATGTCTCCTTTTATAAGCACACGTTTTACCATCTGATTTCTTTGTATTTTTGTCAAGATCATTTGTTTGTAATGCCAAACATTTTTAAATTTTAAATTTGGAAAAGCTGCAACAATTGATAAATTATGTTTATTGTGATAAACAGCAATTTTTTTATAGTGTATGGAGGTTTAAAAATCATTGAAAGTCCAAGCTGTTCCCCTCTTTAGTAATAATACAAACAAATGATGTGTATATATCTGTACATTTTAGTACTCACTCAACCAGAGAACTTGTTCCAACTGATGCTTATGGTCAAATTGAATTTTTAAAAGCTAGCAGAAAGACAAGAGCAGAGGTATGTTTCTTATAGTCTGCACAACATTCCACATTTACTTTGATTCTTATTTAAGCAAAATTCTGCTGCGGTAGTCTTTAGGCAATTAACCTATGATTTGTTATATGTGGGCAGACTTGAGACTAATATCAGGCTTCTCAGTTTGTAACGAGTGAATTTTTCTCTTGTTGATCTTTTTCTTTGTATTTTGTATTATATTATATTGATCACTCTATCATATCAATGATACATCACATATATTCGTTTAGATAAATTATTATGTATATAAAATTTGTGCATTAACCCTTAGAATACGCACCATTTTTTGAAGAGACCCCTTTTTTTGTGGTATTTTTTAAAACTTTTTCAGACTTTAAAAAGTGATTTCTCATTTTGGAAAAGTGTTAAACCAATATTGTTTGGTATCACAAGAAGGACAATTTCAATGGCTATCTTTTATTTCAAAGATGTTCTCTTAAAAATGATGTAATCAAAAGTTACGTGCACCGAAACACATTTATTTTGGCTTTTTCAACCCGCCAATAGTCGTCACTCGGTGTCTAAGGGTTAAACACTTTTACACGTTGTTTCAACTTTACACTATTTTATCACGATTGTCACTCGCACAACAATTTACAAATAGAGAAGTCTGTAATATATCAAAAGTGCATGTTCCTCTCCTCTCAGACTGTTTTTTTAAGTTTATACAAATATTCACGTACGCCTATTCCACAATTCAATTTTTAGGAAAGAACATTTCTACTGCGTGCAATAGATCTGTCTAAAAAGTAGCTTGAACATAGATGAATAAGTCTAAAAATATATAAGTAAAGGGTACAAGTTACATATGTCATCAATGTTTTTTTATAGTATATCCGACTTGCAGATACTTCAAATGTGGACAGTATTGTACAGTTGTTCAAAGTATATTGGGATCTTAAACCACCCAAAATGTTAATTTCTATTGTTGGTGGTCATAACGATTTTGCAATGTCATCTGAGATTCAAAATAGCTTACGTTATGGGTTGAGAAAGGTAATTACTAGAAAAAAAATTCAGTTTTGATTATACAATATCATAATTAAAGGGTTGATTGATCCAAATTGCTGATTTAGGATGGAAAGGACCCAGACTCATTTTTGCTGCAAGAATTTTGGTGGTGTTTTTAATCACTTTTAATTATATAAGGCTGGTAGGTGTTTTTAGCAAGGATGGTTGGTAATACCCTGACCTTGTTGATGGTAACTGTAGAAGAGGGAATCCTAGGTAGTCGAATACTCAAATTTGTTTCTATTCTGGGTTGATGTTTTAAAAATAATTTTAATGATAATAATAATAATTATATACAGGAATGATGAAATTCTTAAAATTTATCATCTACAGATTGCTGTGACTGCTAAACCATGGATCATAACTGGCGGAATAGATAGTGGAATAATTAAATTTGTGGGAGACATTTTGCAAGGTCACAAATACAGTGATACTGTTTTGATGGGTGTTGCTAACTGGTGTACGATAAGAGGGCGTCAAAGCTTAAAGGGGACATCTAATAAAGACTCAACACCAACCCAATACCCTCCTGTTCATCCAATTGATGAAGAGTATGCAACTGAGGAAAGGAAAAACGAGCTTGAATTGAATAAGGATCATAGTCATTTTTTGTTGGTTGATATCCCTGACTGCAATACAAAACCCAGTCGGAAAATTGAATTTTGCGCAAAATTGGAAAGTCGTCTCATAAATGAACAACATAGTAAGCCTTTAACCAATACACTGTTTGGAAGTGCGTGCATGTGTTCTGAACGGTTGTGATAGGAAATACCAAAATAAGCAAGCATAAGAAACCATTGCACTATTTAGCCTCGTGTTCTTATCACAACTGCTTGAGTAGCAATGGCAATGTCAAAAAGGTGTCCTATGACAAGCAAGCTTCAATCGGGGACTAAATTAGATGCGACATACACGTTTTTTGTGTCTAACGTCAGAAAAAGAGCCCTACAGGAAGAAAATCTCCCCTCCCCCTTTATCAATGTTGTTTTCTTAAAGTCCAGAAAAATTTTGTTCAACATTGAAAAGGGGGAGAGGGGTTTTGAGGGCTTTAATTACGGAAAAAGGATTTTTTCAACATGTCGCAACAATTATTTCCCAGATTGTAGCCTGATTTGCTGGGATCCTTCTTTGATCAGATGAGATCCCAGAAAACTGGGCTGGAAATTTCCCATATGACACCCTGAATAATTCAATTCAAAAGTTAAACATGAATTTAGCTGGTAAAATTAATCATAGCATGCTGACAATGCAATGGTTTCTATTGCTTTTTTTTTTCTTTTTTTTTTTGGGCTCATATGACACCCAGCTGATTCCAGTCTGAAAAAACAGAGCCAGCTTGTTTTGTCGGGCTGGCTTTTCTCCTGTCACAGCCCCCTAAATCATCATAAAAAAATACCAGAGAAGATTAACTTGAAAATACTAGCTGCTCAAGGTCTTTCAGTCTTTTCCTTTATTTGGGACATCATTCTTTATATAAATTGTACTTTAAAACTTATTAAGGTACTTTCAAAAGAACAATCTCAGGAGCGAGGCTGTTAAGCACAGATGAAAAATGTAAGTAAATAATCTTCAAAGACTTTTAAATTTTTTTATATTGAGCGGTATTGAGTCAATTTCACAGCGTACATCTTTTAGTGCAGGGTGTAATAATTTCTTTGAGGCCTGGGGCCATAATTGTTTTTCATTTTCTGATTTCTAGATTGAACGAATACAAATTTTCTTATTAACAAAAAGTAGTTTCGAATGTCGCCATTCCACACTCCATCTCTATAATAATAGCCGTATTTTGTCTCTTTGTACGCATTAATGGTAGCCGAGCTGTGAGAGAAATAATTTCAACATTTTCAAAAAAAAAAAAATTTCGAATTTTTTATTTTATTTTTTTGCGAAATTGTTTTGGGCCTAAATATTTTTGGTTCATTTTTTGCAAAATTTTTTCCCTCAAAAAAAGTTTTTTTTTTTTGTGTGTGAAATATATATATTTTTTTGCCCGAAGGGCGTGCTTCACAAACAGCAGGTTTTATGCATTGTTCCCAGCGTCCTTGCGACGCTGGGAACCAGCTAGTTGTTTATAATAACATAATTTTCATCAAAAGACAACGTTGAAAAAGAAACAGCAAGAACACAAATGGATTCATTATTTGTTTGCATGATTAACATTTTTTTTCATCTCTACAACAAAAGATGAAAGATACAAACAGACAAACAATATTTTTTTGGGCTTCACAATGAGGCGCCCAAAAGCAGCCACTGACCTCAAAAACGATCTGATTACCCCTGTGTAGAATGTTACATGTTAGGAAGAAATTGGAAACTGTTGCGCCTTGTGACTAAGGAGTTTCAATTTTTTTTTTCAAATATTAAATATCAAATAAATTAAAAGAGATTACTTTTATAATAATTGATCTGTGAATCATTAAATTTTTCTTTATTTAGTTGCACCAGCTATTCAGATTGTTGTCAATGGAGGTCCAGATGCTATACGACATGTCAGTTTGAACCTTGAGATGAATACAATGCATATTGTTATTATCCAGGGAAGCGGGGGTGCAGCAGACCTTCTAGCTTATGCTTGTAAACTTTACGATGAACACAGAAATAGTCTAGATGCAAATGATGAGTATTTGTTGACAAATAAGATTCAACGCACATTTCCTGAAAAAACAGAATTGGCACCTGCCATATTTGGTCAAGTTTTGAAATGTGCCCAAATGAAACAAAGTGTGAGTCTATTTCTTGCAATGTCTGTTGTTTTGAGTGATTTTCTTTTATATATTTTTACTCTCAGTTCATATAGAGTTCACACTCTCATTTCCAAAATTTATTTTTTAACTTTGTTGAAAAGTACTAGGTATTACTGCTCATTATTTCTTTTAGATCACTATTTTTGATCCAAATGGAAAATTAACATTGGACGAAGCAATCCTTATTGGAATAATGGATCGCCATGATTTTGGTATTTTTATAAATACTTTGTGTTAATTCTTGATCAATACACGGTTTTGGCGCTTTTAAAAGGGCATAGCAACGCGAGACCTTGAAACTGTGTATTGTATCATTTATGCTCACTTTTAACGATGTGTCTGTATTAAGACCACGTTTACACGTATCGTTTTGATTCCGCTCCGATAACGGAATGGGGTGTTTACACGGTGTTGCAGTGCTCCGTTGTATTCCGTTTATAGACTGTTTACACTGTTCGGAACAGTTTGCTAATTTGACGCATCCCTGAAATATTCTATGAAATCTAACAGAATCCGTTATGAACAATCGAGATCAACCAAACAAAAACATTTCACATTGAAGCCATTGCATTACAATGCATTAATGACGTCGCTAGAACGAAATGAAAAGTTTACACTTGCCGAAATGGCTATCGGAGCGTTTTCATTCCACTTTTGATTGCGGATTGGCAATGGAGCGAAATCATAACGGAACAGTGTAAACACTAGCCGAAATCACAGCTAAAAGTCGCTCCGGAGTGAAATCAAGACGCAACGTGTAAACACGGTCTAAATTAGTATTCTTGGCTTAAAATGTTGGAGGGTTTGTGAGACATATTTTGTCACACTTACAGTGACTATGCTAGAAGTTGGGTTGATGAAAATAAATATAAAAATAAATTATTATGTGCTCGCACACATCCCAAAAGAAAAAAGTTTATAAATGTGAAACTTACTGTATTGTATTGACAACTAGTAAAACTACATTTATTGCTGTTAATTCCCTATTCAAAAAATTTGGTTTTGTAGGTGAAGATTTGACTGCGCCACTTGTTGTGGACAAACATTTCTTTGCTAGGTTGGAATTAGCAATGGCTTGGAATCGTGCTGATATTGCAAAAGCAAAAATATTTAAAGGTGTTGGGTTTTCCAGCCATGTAAATAACATATTTCCTTTATCCTTAATCATAGTAACAGTTTTAAAGTTGGAGTTGGATAGCACTATAATGATCAAATGACACCTTGAGAATAAAAAATAGAGTGACTGACATTACATTATTAAAAAAAAAAAAAATCAGTTTAAAGAAGAACTCTTTGTACCAGAAGACTCCTAATGCAGGGTTGACTCTGCTGTTAAGCATTTGGTGGGAAAATTACTAATCATTATTCTGATAAGGCTCTCTGATAGGTGTTTCGTAGAGTGGCAGGACCCTTGGCGATAGCATTTACACAGAACTGACGAGGCTATCTTGGATGAATATAAAAAATTAAATTATACAAAATTTCAATATTTTCAAACTGTATAACATGCTTCAATAGGCTAGGCTAGGCTACACGAGGGAAATACGATTACTTGACAACAAAATGATGAAAACTCCTGAAAAAACCAAAACACAATTGCATTTAACTCTTGAACCATTGCGATCCCATGAGATGTAAAATCCTTTTATTTTTTTTTTTTAATTTTAGCCAACAGAGTTGGAGAACTTGATGTGTAAAGCATTAGCTGAAAATAAAGTTGCAATGGTAGAACTGCTACTTGACAGTGGTTTCGACATCAAAAGTTTGGATTATGACAGATTATCTCAGCTGTACTACAAGGTAAAATTTTATTTACACGCCACACTGTACATATCAGTAGTATCAGAAAGAATATAATATTTTGAAAAAGCCAATAATATTTTCATACACCCAAGGTTCTACATTTTTTTTGAAATTAGAAATGAATTTTTATTGAGTGTTGGTTGAGAAAAAAACACATGTTTTTCAACTTTAATTCTAAACTGACTGGTAAACCAGTGTCGCAAGGACGCTGAAGAGACTGCTTACGCAGTGAAAGTTACAAGCACCCTTCGGGCTTTCATCTTGAAAAGTATTTGTTATCTCAGGCGCCCTACGGGCTAGTCTGGATACCATACTCTTTAAAACCACTCAAAACAAAAAAAACATCGAAAATTCAAACTCAGAGTAGCATGTTTAAAAAATAGACCGTTTTCTTATCAACAATAACTTCTCATAAAAATATGCGCAACACTTGGTAAAAAATTGTGAAAGAAATAACAAGGAATAATATATAATGCAAAGTTAATGTGCAATTTAATAAAAAATAAAAATTTATAATGTTTCTATTTTTTATGTATTCCCTTGCCTTGGTGAATTTCTATTTTAAACGCACGCACGCACTTATACGGTTTCATTAACTGAAAGAAACAATTATTCAATTCCCATGCGGTTCGATGTTTGGACATGTCAATATTGTTTTTAAAATCGCATGAACAGCCTCTGATTGGCTGATTCAATCTTTGAATCACCATTCTAACCCGTCCTATCTATGGATCGAATATATACGGGATTTTTTTATCAAATTTAGCCTGGATGAAAAAGATAGGACGGGTATCCTGTCTACCTACGAGCTTGTCTATTTATAATATAATAACATTAACGTTTTTTCATCAATATCGACTCATTTGTCTTAACATATTATTCCCCTTGGGAGTTAAGTTATGCTCTTCTAAAAAAAGTGTAGATTTTAAAACTATGACGTCATTAATTGATTCCCTTGTGACATTAAAAAAATATATCATACAGTTAGTTTACAATTTCCGAGAGTTTAAAAAATATTTTTTTCACAAAAGTTCTCTACATACATTCCTAAATGCGTACATTAAGAGAATACGGCTTTTATTATTATATAGATTTTTTTTTCAACTTAAGAGAAATGCCTTTGTATTTGTAATTTTGTTTTTTTAAATTCAGAGATTTGAACCGGAAGATAGTTTGTTGAGACATTTCGTCGATGAAACACGATTCGAAAGATTTTTAAACAAATTGGAAAAGGACCAGGTAATATGATAATGATCTTTATATTTGTATGCATCACATAATTCGTGACATAACAAAAAGAATTGATCTTCTGCAGATTGCGTACCAAGCAAATACTCAAAATACTCGAAAAAGCTAAAGTGGAGTTTTTTTTAATGGTTTTGTTGGCTGGCTATCAAAATATTTTGTTACCATTTCAACTTTCTAGTATACGTAGTCTTAATTACGTTTAGTTAAAAGTAGATTTCCATTTGTTTTGCTTTTTAGTCATCAACACGACAGGACATAGGGGAAAAAAGCTATACTTAAATCTGATTGGTTCGCTTTAAACAATAAAAAAGGCCGTTCTCACCATTTTGATTGGCTATGATCTGTCCTGTCCTGTCCTGTCCTGTCCCGGGAAAGTTGAACTGAATTCAACTTTTGTCTCAGGACAGAGTCGGGACACAAATAGGACATGATACTTTTACCTGTGTCCTTTCCAAAAGTGGATATTAGTGGAAAACCAACTTGATGGTCTTGTTGTCATTTTAATTTCATACTTACGAATTTGGTATTTTTTAGAAAGCAATAATCTCTGATCGTATTGCACGTGAGAGGGATACTAATAAGAGTACTATAAGACAGGTAAGAGCATATTTTTCTTATTGCATTAAAAAACGCGACCTTCGAAAACATGAATTTTTCAGCAGATAATATGTAAAACTTTGTAGCACATCCTCCCTGAAACCAGAAATTTTTATCAGTGATTTTCTGGTGAAGCAAAGCAAAATTCATTGTTCTTTTGAAAGATTTTTTTTTCTTGTTTAGAGGAAAAGGAGAGATTTCACTTGGGCAGAACAGCCAAAATATATTCCATTGGGGTTCATACACAAAGACATCATACATTTGTGTGGTATTGATTTATCTCCCAAGGAAAAATATGGCCCTCTTGTTAGTATATATTTAAATTGATGAAGCTGATGTTTAAGGGGTCTTCATATAAAAAGATCTCGTCTTTTTAAAAAAGGGTTGAAATTTTCGCAATTGGCCAAAATTTGCTTGCTTTTGGTTTCCTTTTTTTTCAATAAAGAAGATTAGAAATGTTTAAATGAAAGAAAACTGTGACGGTTATTTTTATAGCAAGTATTTTTGTCCTTGAATTTCAACCCTTTTAAGGTACTCTGTAACCAGCAAGTAGTGCTTTCAGGGGGAAAAAACACAGGAAAAATAATCAGAGAAAGGAACTCAGTAAATATATTCCTGAAGTAAAGTTGATCATGCTTTCCTTTGTTTTGTTCTTTGTAGCAAAAGCTTCTCAATCCATTCAATGAGCTTTTCTTGTGGGCTGTTCTTTGCAATATGCACGATATGGCACTCTTATTTTGGAAACGAGGAGATGAGATATTGGCCAGGGCTCTCATTGCTAGGAAGATGTACATAAGTATGAGGAGAGTCTATGGCAAGAAGTTTACAATTCTGGACGAAGAGATAATTCAGCAGCTTGAAAACAATGCAGAGTAAGTCCATTTGCACAAAACGTTCATTATTTTGCTTTTTAATCCTATTTTTAGTATACATGATTCCAGCCGGTTCCGTGTATAGTGAAGTGATATTTCTTTTATTGGCCGTAAATTTACCACTAAAAACTGACATTCCGCGGATTTTTATTACAACTGGAATCATGTTTGTTTTAAGCAAGGTAAGTCCAATTTTGTGTTTACAGAAATACCTTCACATGGAGTAAGCGAATGAAAAGCTCTCACTGGTGATAGCAATTTTTTGTAGATAGATTACAAAAGAAGGCTGTTAGATCATCCTCTAAGATAATTTACTTCCTTAGGTTAAACCGTAGGGAATTTTGCAGAAAAATGATCAAAATGGTTGATCTACCATTGCCAGCAAAACTCAATTATCCCCCAAGATAGACGAATATTTTGATTAGTTTCTATGAAAGTTTTCTGTTTTTTTTTGCTTGTCTAGTGAATTTGGAAACCTTGCTCTCGGAGTACTTAATGAGTGTACTTGTGCTGATAAAGAAGCAGCAAAAGAACTCCTCACAGAACCTCTACAAAATAAAAATAATCAATCTTGTTGGCAACTAGCGGCAAGCTCTAGCTTCGAAGAGTTTGTCGCACACCCTGTTTGCCAAGGTATGGTTATGAAGAGATGGTGTGGAAATTTGGAGTTTCAAGGGTCTTTTTATTCCTTTCAGGTTTGTCACTTACGTCATTGCATAATGTTGTGAATTTCAAGTGTTAATATGAAATTAAAAAAAACATACCCTTTTGGTCCTGTTGAAATGTATCATGGAAATTCTTCCACTTTTATAGAATTTGAAAACACAATCTTTCTTTCCTAGGTTATCATGACAATTTTGTTTTTCCCGTTGATCTTCAGTTTTCGCTATCCAGATGCGCATAAGAAAAAAAAGAGGTAATTACGATAGGATTCTTTAATGCAAAATGTTTATAAAATCTTTCCATCAAGAGATTTTAAATTTACGTCTACATTTTGTGATGCTTGTTTTGTAAATCTTATAAATCTTAATTTTTTTAATGTTTGTTATAACAGATCCTGTTTCCCAAAGATGAAAGATAAAATTTGCATGTTTTACAGTGCACCAATAACAAAGTTTTGGTTAAATGTTGTAAGTGATTTTTTTACAATGAATATATTATAAAGCAGCGGGGCGCTGCGAACCTCAACGAAAAAAGCTTTAACTGCTTTGCTGCTTAATGTGCTTAGACTAAAACAAGTCCCAGGAAATTGATAGTGCAATAGTAGCCCTAGGTCTAGCCTGGAACGGCCATTTTTCGTATAGCGACACACGATTCTTATAACAATGTTTCTTATATATGGAACAAGCTCATTCGCTATATCAAAAAAGGCGAGCGAATGTATGGCTAACGTAGAGGCTAATCTAGACCATCTAGTGCTTGAGTGTGACTTTGTAGCATGAATACAACAATATGTCGTTTTTCTCCACCTTAAAAACTTTCCGATTGTCATAAGCCAGTAAAAATTTGAGGGAGGCAGACATATTTTGTTCCTTCTTCTATTGCATGGTTCATTAATCTCGTGATATTGAGAACTGTTGTTAGTATTTGTTTTTTCTATATTGCTACACATTTAATAGAAATAAAATAGTCAGCAACCTCTCGGGGATTTTACGGAAATGGTGTCACGAAATTGAAATCAATTTATAGAATCTATTCATTATTGTATGAAAAAAAATTTATGATAAAAAAAATTGCTACTAAAAATATACTATCATAAAATCCGTGTCTCATTAAATACTAAACGAAATACCAATTTTGATGCAAAGTTGGCTGAAATTCTCAAGTTTCCACCAAATTTAAGTCAGCTTGCGGACTGATAAATTTTAAATTCCTGCCAAATTAAAACAAAACTGCCTATTCATCAAAATTCAGATTTAACAAATTATGCCATAAACCAATAAACTATAAGTTCCCGCCAAACTCAATTCCCTTAAAGTTATTTTTTTCGTCACCCAGCAATATCTTTCATGACTGATGTGAAAAACGAGGCGCAGTGAAACTAAAACGCTAATTAATGTTTGTGTGGACACCAGGATGAATT
>JAYRBV010014514.1:0-12884 GCA_036023255.1 Mitrocomella polydiademata
TTTTTAGTAATACTGATGATCCATGTATTCTTACTTCTTTTTGACCCTCTACAGAGAAGAATACATTATTTTCCATTTGTATAATTTGATGTTTTGATCTTATCTTTTTTTCTACACTCAGTACATTTTTTTAATTTGTGAAATCTTACCCGACTTGGTCGCGTCTTGTTTGTTTATTGTTTATTTTTTTGCATCTATTCTAGTTGTTTTTACTTAATTCACAATGCAATAGTTTCGGGTCTTTCTAACGGTATAAGTATTCGCAATTCGCAATGCAATATTTTTATAAGACGTCAAAAAGTATTACTAGTAATCATAAATAAGAGTGCAAATTACAATATTTTCTCCTTGTTACGAGTGATCAATCGTTAATTGAACGACAAGGCATGCGATTACCGGGTAATCATCAGTAAAACAAAGGCCCTCATTCATAAAATACCTTTTATTGTTTTATATATACTTTTTTCGCAGAATAATTGCACCATTCTTTTTGACGTCTCGTGATAAAACATTGCATTGCGAATTGCGAATACAGTTAGAAAGACCCGAAACCATTGCATTGTGAATTAAGTAAAATTAACCAGAAAAGATACAAAAAAACAACAAAGCAAGTCTGCGTTTTACATTTAGTTTAACGTATGAATAATTGCGGGATTAAAATTTTGAGAATTTGATCAATAAACATCTTGCAAGATTCTTTTCGCGAAAGAAAGGTCACGGGAAAAGAATTATATAACTACCAACTTATTTTCTTGCTCACACTTTTATGTAATTATTTCTTATTGGATGAGGAAATTTCACACTAATTACATGTCATCGAGATTTTCTGAAATATTTTGCGACATAAATTTGAGCACTAGAATTCATCTTTGCTAAAATGGGCCAAATTCGCAATAAATCCCGAAAATATGAATCCCACAATTATTTATACGTTATGCGAATACAGATAAGGTATCCTTTCTTCTTTCACCTGCAATAAAATTTTTAATTTTCAATTCATGCCCAAGAATAATCCATCGATTTTGTATATATTTTTTCTGCGTCATCACCCGGTATGTATACTCAAATAAATGGGAAAGAATAGAAAAGGGCGGTATAAAAAGCATATATATACTTCATTCGGATAAACTTTCGCGAGTTGAAGTACACGTGATTTTTTTTTTCACAAACTTTCGGGGATCCTGATTTTAAATTCTTTTTTTGGTAATAGAAAGCATAAACCCTTTTATCATGACGAATAAACTTTCGCGATTCGGCAATTTAGACACTGGAAACACTTAATTCGCGAATGGTCGGTTTTAAACTTTCGAGAAAAAACAACACAATTCACAATAGGGTTGAGATACCAAAAGTTAATGACATTACGAACTCCATTAGGAATCATTCTTTCTTTTAAGATATAAATTCTTCTTCATATACAATTATTAATCGTTAAGCATGAATGGAGGAGCAATATTTTTATAATCAAACATCTCAAATAAAAAAAAATTTTGAAAAAAAAAAAAAAAAAATTATATAGTAAATAGTAAATAATTAACGTTAATTATGTATCAAATTAAAAATCCAAGAATAAAATTTAAACACTAAATAGTTTTAATATAAAAAAAAATAATAACGAATCTAATTTCTTCATTAACACGTGATTGATATTTCTTAAAATACAACCTTCTCAGACTAGTTTAAGAATAATATATTTCGTTGATATTTCTTAGAATACAACCTTCTCAGACTAGTTTAAGAATAAAATATTTTGTTGATATTTCTTAGAATACAACCTTCTCATACTAGTTTAAGAATAAAATATTTGTTATATATTAAAGTAAAAAGGTATCTGCAAAGTAAAAATCTAAATACTCTATTTCTATAAAACAAAACAAAAATAAACTTTAAGAGCAAAAGTGAATTAGGGATTTCCCCGAAGTTATCATTGGCAAATCTGATAAAAAATTGCTTCAACATCAAATCAAAGGTATTTCCACAATAGTTTAGGGAAAGATAGGGAAAACCTGGTCCATCCGCTCAATGTCAGTGTCTCCCTAAGACGTATAACGAACTTCTTTAACATAACGAAGCTCTCGATATTTTAGAAATATTAAAAATACTGAAAAGATGTTTAATAATGCAAACAAAATTAGCATGGAAAATCGTGGAATTTTTTTTTAACTTTTTCGCCCTGAAACAAAACAAAGATCGCTAAGGGAGTTTTCATCAGAGGGATTAGGAAGTAATAATAGCTCAAGAAAATGAAAATCACTTAGTGTCTTTCAAAAAGATTTCCAAAAACCAAAATTGTTTAAGAGACTAATATATCAGACTATCAGAATCACACACACAAAACTTTGTTATCCCTAGAAGAATTTAGAAACCAAAAAACTTGGATAATTCTATCAAAGCTATCAAGGCGATGCCCATAAAAAAAAACACAATTTTCCACGCTACCGTAAATATCATAAAAAAAAAAATTTGTTATAAAAAAGAATGAATTTTTAAACTACTCTAACTCGTAATATTTTTCTTTAAATAGTATACAAGAAACATATTTGGTATATATATATTTTCTTCTCTTCAGCGGCGAAATTATATTTTTATGCAGTAAATAAAAGATTCCAATGCACTTATACACGCATGCGCATTGGATAGTCATACAAAACGAAATAAACATAATCCGCTACGTACAATAAAAGGTACACGGACAAATTCAAATAACAAAAAAAATATATATTTTTCCTTAAATACTCAAATTATCTTTTTGAGAGGGATATGATGAACCAAAGGTAAATAATTGTAGGTATAAAATTGTGAATGATATTACTTTTAAAATAAACAAACAAGCAAAATAACCGAAGCAAAATATACATATAATTGTCACCCGTATAATTGTCACCCGTATAAACAATGGCGTTTGGAAATAGTGAAATTGTGTTCAGAAAATTCTACTGGCGGCTCGATTCGTAAAATGGTCAACCAGCCGTCTTTGTTAATGATAAATTATTTATCATTAATAATAATCCATCGACGGTGACGCAATTATTCAAATTAGTGCAAATTTCAGCCAATGCGCCCCGTTGTATTGGATTTAACAAAGGAAATTAGAATCAATTATTTTTGGACTACTATCTATAGAGTCTGGCCAGGTAGCACACATCTACACATCTAAAAATTTGCCGTAGTTTCGCTAAAATCTTCCAATACAAATATCGAGTATAAAGGTGCATTAACAAAAAAAACGATGAAAAAAAAAAATTGCCAATAATTCAAAATCTTCTCAGCGAATATTGCTCCTCTGATGGTTAAAAAATATAAATACAAATTAAATATTGAAAGGTTAAACTTGATGTAATTACCCCTATGTTTCTTTATTATAGCAATTCGAGGCGTACCCAGTGAAATGAATGTATGAATTAAGAAGCAGTTGTTGACATTTCATGCAGGCTGGAGCGGGGAGCTCACCCCACATTCGATATTTTTTCGATCTTTGGAATTTCATTAAACTAGTACACAAAAACTCTGCACGGCTTTACCTGAATTTACTTTGAACTGAAATGACAGCATGGTGTCGAATAGCTCGTTTAGATATTTTTAGCAGATTGAACTCACTTTCAGCTCACCCATTGGCACCTTTAGCTTGCTGTTCCTCATCTGGTAGGGCAAATAGCCTGCGAATGGACTGATCGGTGGTTCGAGTTCCATCAGGTTCGTAGATTTTCTACGGGTCTGACGATTGTCATAAACTAGCTGCGTATGGAAAACATCTTAAGCTTTAAACGAACGAACAAAAAGATTAGTGTCGTATGCTATCTATCCCAAATATAAAAACCAAAACCATTTTTAAAAAGTGTAAATAAACTTTACTACATAAGATTTAACCAATGTTTTCCCTATCCATTAATTAAAATCAAAAACTAACAACAACAACAAAAAATAAGCAAGAAAACTCGAGAAAGATATACAGTACATTTTTATATAGTGCTATAAAATATAAATATTTATTATGTCCATCTGAAAATAAGAAATAGACAACTTTGAAGAATAAAAATAGAGATAAAAGAGAAGAATTTCTGCTGCAAAAGCATTTTACAATGACCATACGACTTGACTTTATTTGTGATGTCCAATTATTAATTCATTTCCATGGGACGCCGCAACTAGTCCTGTATGGTCACACTGTATAAGAATAAGGGTATATATAGCCTATACTTGTCGGCCCAAAAAGCTTGCTGTTAGGGCCTCTGCAACAAATCCAGTCTTGTTGTCCCGACCTGAATTTCTTCCTCGCGTAGGATGAGGAACGCATAAAGCCGACTGACGTCAGAATTTTGGGCCGAACGAGCTTAGGTACATACTATTCGAAGCATAGCCCCTCACTAACATTTAGCAGGATTCATAGGCAACATAATCATAAATGACCAAAATGATAACTACTACATTAAGAAATTGAAACAGCAACACTGCAAATTAATGGAAAAAAAGTCTACAAAAAAATATAATATATTATACATTAAAATTTTGCCAAATAATATATTTTTTTCATATTAAAATTCTATACTAGGTTTTGTTAATTTCTGCTATTAAAAAATAAACGTACAATACATCTCCTTTGGTTTGTTTTTAAATAATGATAAACTCTCTAGAAAATAAAACTATTATAAACTTCGGTGGCGTAATGAAAAAAGAAAAGTATTAATAAAAAAAGACACATATAATACATTAACATCAACAACATTTAACATTAACAGGTGTCCCCAGCTCTAAATGCTCTATGTTCTTAGTTGTCTTAAAAAGAAGAAATGCTGAGGTACCGTCAGAAAAAGGATTTGTGCAAATTAAAATCATACCGGGACAAGAAAATGGTATGTTTTTCAAAAAACCCTTTGAATGTCAACTTGAGGTTTGGCTAACTTTCCGAAAAGTAGTTTTATGGAGTTAACTAACTTCAAGATGATAAGACTTAAGTAAGTTCAAATTACTGTAGATACGTACAAACAAAAAGATGCATCGATGCATGCATTGCATCGTTCAGTTGAAGCACATTTCTGCATGACCACGGAACGACTCAGTATCGGGCAATTTGGCATTACATTTGCCACACTGGAAACCAACAGAATCACCCTGGTTGTTTCCATAATCCTCGGCGGATTGGTTCGCTTGTTCTGGTTCGTTAACGCCTGTTGGATTAGGTGACATATTGTGATATCGAGGCGATTTCTGACTTCCATCAGATGTTGTTGGGTTGGTATCTGAGATGGAAACATCGGCATTAACGATTTCATCTGTGGCTGTTGACCAACTCACAGCTCCTAGTAGTAGGAAATGTAGTTGATTAAAATCTAATAGACTAAACACGATTTAGGGAACGTACGTTCGCAACAAATTTGACCCCCCCCCCCCCAATCCTAGTTTTTCGCTTTTGGTCTACATACCACACTCCTCCAGCCGCCCGACAAAAATGTACATTTTGAATGCCTTCTTGCAAATTAAACAATGTTTATAATTATGCAGAAGCATTAAAAATAAAATTGTAAAAATTAAAAAATATATTTATAATTTTAAACCAAAAAATAAAAACAAATAAAAATATATAAAACAAATAAGAAAATAGTGTACTTATGAACCTGGAACAGCTTTCAAAATATTGTTATTATTATTGCTGTTATTATTTTCACTTGAGCCGCTGGATGATGGTGCAAAATTACCATGCGACTCTGCCATTTGCCAGCTAGGGGAATTAGGAGATTGCGTTGGACGAATCGAGGATGTACCCACATTGAAGGCATTAGGAGATGCAGGAGCTGGCTGTTGAGACCAGATGTTTGAGCTATTGTAGTTACCACCCATTTGCTGGAAAGAGATTTTGTTATGGATTTAGTATTTAAACATCAAAATCACACATAACCCTAGTAAGAGTTGATATGAGATGAAGAATAGGAAGAAAAGGCATTTTTCTAGAAAAACCGAAATGTAGAGCTCTCTTCTAACCTGCTGGTTAGCATTGTTTGGACTTGCCGGTGGAAGGACCCAAGGGTCACCATTGGGACCAAGCAGAGGAGATTGCGGCACTCTGTTTCCACCATTAGACGGATAACTATTTCGCTGTTGCACTTGACCTGGTATTTGCTGTTGAATCTGCGGTTGCTGCTGTTGCTGTTGTTGTTGTTGTTGTTGGAGTTGTTGTGGCTGATTAGCTCCTTGCGACTGTTGGTGTTGGTAAGTACGTTGCTGCTGCCAAGGATCAAAATTTCCATTATTGCTGAAGCTACAAAAAGTAAATTATTACTGTGATGTATACAAACTGTATTTCCCTTCTATAAAATTGACATTTCTATTAATTATTATTTACTTTTTTGGAATATACAAAGTTTTCAATAAGACTAGATTTGTTAATTTTCTTTCAGAGAATTGTCTTAATGATAGCTAAACTTAAATCAAGCTAAAGCAAAATCTAATGTTCTGAAATAAAATATTGGCAACATTCAACTCTCTCAAACAGATAAAGCCCTCAAATTTATCGGTACACCATCATACCTTTGTGGACTTCTCATCTGGCCTCCCCTTTGATTCATACTATTTGGAAAACCATTTACAATGCGCGAAGAATCTCCAATTGGTGGACTGTGACGGTTTGATGCGGTTGGACTGACACCAGGGGAGACAATTGGATTCTTCATCAGGGGACTGACCACATTTGCAGGCAGTCGAATACGTGGATTGAAATATGCTGGATTTGAAAGCTGTCTTGAAAAGCGGCTGTTATTACCCTGTATAGTAAAAGTTACAATATGATTATATTTGCATTTTCAATAGAGAGAAAAAAAAAAAGATGAACAAAAGGTTTCAAAGTGTCAAGTGCGCTTGATTTGTTTTGATAGGAAAACGTCCTACCACTCTGCTATAAACCAAAACAAGCAAAATAAATCATTATATTGCAAGTCCTTCCACAACTGATCAAGTCGTGATATCAACATGAGAAGCCGTTAAATGTATTAGAGAGTAGGAATGGAACATACTCTGTTTTTTTAATGATTGAAATAAAATAGATTTTAAAATTACAATAAAAGATGTGACAAAAATTAAGTGACTAATACAGTACTGTACACAAATAAATGAATATTTATTTTAAACTTATTACCTGATGTTGATGCTGTTGATGCTGATGTTGTTGTTGTTGATGTTGTTGATGTTGTTGATGTTGTTGATGTTGTTGATGCTGGTGTTGAGGTGGCGTCATGAAATCAGGAATTTGTGGAACCCTTTTGTCTCCTGTGTTCAAGCGCATGATATGTTCTTGGTACTTGTACACCTGAAACAGAGTTGTATAAAGGTCATCTGAGAAAATCTAAACAGCCTTTCAGCGAAAAATTAATTTTCAAATTCCTAAGAAACTAAAAAAACTTGATAAGTTACAGTAGATGATGATTCATAAATATCTTGAATTCATGATTATCAAGTTATTTATATAAATAATTATTTTTCTGCTGTTTATGAATTCTGTGCGAATTGTTGGTTATATATTAAGCTATATTTAACCTGCTCTTGTAAGGACTGATTTCTACTTTGCAATATCTCCAAATCCCTTCTTAACTTGTCACGCTGAGCTTGTGCACGTTCACGGTCTTTGCGTTCACTCAATACATCGTCTTTGAACATTTCTGTCTAAAAAGGTAAAAGTGAAACGACAAAATTTAAATAGATCAAAAGCAAAAGGCTAAGAAATTTAAAATGGAATAGATAAAAAAACAAAACCAAAAAACAAAAAACTAAAAGTAATTTAATCAACAAATCTTTTACTACATGTACTGTTTATGTTTTACAAAAAGCAATGTTTTTGGTCATGAAAAAATAATTGAAAAATAAATTCTGCTAGATCAATAAATACCTGTAATACTTTTTTGTAATAAGAAAGAAACTGAAAAACTGAAATTACAATTTACCTGCTGTTGTAGCATTACAAGTTGTTCATGGTTTGGAAGACCATGGTCTTGGATGATCTTCTTCAACTTTCGAAATTGGTCACACTCCTGCTCAAGCTCATTTTGAATTCGACAAAGTTCTTCATTTTTCATCTACATGGTATACAAATAATTTATTATTCAACTTGTTTTTAGAGGTGTAAAAGATCAACAACAATTATGCATTTACTGTAAATCAAGTAATTTTTAAACTTGTTAATCAGATGCTATGCCAATGAAAAACTTTTAGAAACAAATGTAAAAGTCACCTGATAAGACTTGCAACTTTCAGAAAGCTTTTCAACTTTGTGCTTTAATTTGTTTTGTTCCACCAACAAAATATAGCGGTCTTGTCTCTCTCTTTCCATTGCTTCTCGAGCTGCAACTATGTACCTTTCAATATCGGATTTTCTTAGTTGTTCTTTGACCTGCTCTTGACTGAATTTCTCATTCAATGTGTTGACTTCTTTTTCATAATTTGAAATATCAAACTGCACCATCTTTAATTTTTGTTCAAGTTCACTTTGAGTGATTTCAGCATCTTTGTTTTTCTAGTAGGTCAGAAAAGTCAAATTAATTTACATTTGTTGAAAGCAAACATTTTGTGGCTTTTATTAAATGTTGCACTCATGATTTTTCTTAATTTTTCAATTTTCATATATAATTTTTGTATAGTTTTTCTGCGTTTGACATATAACTTGATAATTAAGATGAAAGACACTTTTGGAAAATGTTCAATATAAATAAAGATCTTTAATTGCATAAAGAAATGGGTACTTCAATCAGACTAGACCACTTCAAAGTAGAGAAATAAATTATATATTGTTAAAAGGTGGGAATGTAAACAATGTTTTCTGTTTTCAAGCTCTACAAATCTGTTTTAACAAACTAACAATAGTCAAAACACTGTCTTCAAAAAAAACTGCAAGCATTAATTATGATGCTTCCATGTTTTTTTGTCTTTTGTTATTTTTTTTCTTAAATTTAAAAGTTGTATATACAGTATCATCCTAGAAAATCAAACATCTGTGTGTTTTTAAATCTATATATATGTATTTTTCTATCATAAAAAGGAAAATCACAATTAAAAAAAAAAATACAAACTTAGTCTTAATGGTATAAGGGGCTGTCTGACAAGTTTTTTCTTATTTGTAATCCAATATTTTTCAAACAAACATTGAGGTGTTTGTTTTCTTATTTACATTAGAGAAAGCCATGTGTAAAATCTGACCACAACAGTCAAAGGCAATGTGACAGCATACAAGAGACACACATAATAACATTACACCTCTTTCAAGAATCGATACTGTTTTAATCTTGTGTATCACATGTTTGTAAATGTGAACCCATTTTTTACTCTGTTTTACTATGAAAGCCTTGTCACCCAAAATTCTCCTTTAAAATGTGTTTGTGCAACTTCTGTAAGTTGAAATTGCTTCATTTCACAAAGTACTGTATACTATTTCTGTTAATCCATAAAATAAAACAGAAATTTGAGAAAAGGCAACAAACTATTGTAGCTGTATTAATATAAAAGGGTCTAAAATCCCTTACAGTAGCATGTGTAAAAATATTTCATTTAAACTCATAAGATAATTTAATTTTTGTTAGAATACATTTTCTCTCAACTGAAAAGATATATACATATCTTGTGTGTCACATGTTTGATAATGTGAGCCAATTTTTTACTGAATTAAAAGCCTTTTCCCTAAAAAGATGAGCGAACTGGCTAGGTCACATTACTGTACTCTGTAATCGAGAATCTATTATATTGTGCATTTCCTTGTATTTTAAGGATGAGTTGTTTCTCAATAGCTGGAGTAATGTGTTCCTTTTATCAAAGCTTCGATACCAATGTCTGACCTAGCCAGTTCACTCATCTGCATGCAAATTGAATTGTATCAGTAGAACTGGATGTGGACACTTCTGGAAAGAACCAAAAGGTTGTCTAACGGCTATCCACATTAAATATATTACACTACCACTACTACATGCATGGAAGTTTGACATGTTTCATTTCAATACAGTCTATATTCTTTAAGAGAAAGTAATAGTAGCCTATGTGATTCATAAAAAGGATAAAAATGTAGCTAATAGTTGTATAGAGTGTAATAGCTTGGAATACTCCGAAAAAAACACACTCAGGCAGAATATGATACCAAGACTTGTTACATACCATTTCTAGTTTGTCTTTCAATATCTTGACTTCATCTTTAAGTTTCTCCACTTCGACGCTCTCAGACTCCTCTTTCCCCTTCATTCTACCTTTGGTTGATGCTTCAAGTGTTGCTTTATATTCCAGCTTTTCTTTGAGAAACTGATTCTCTTTTTTCAGTGTTGTCGATTCAAATTCATAATCCCTGTTTGATTTCTCTAGTTGGTTTGTAAGGGAGGTGATGTTCGTTTCGTGATTTTGAAGCTTTTGATCACGATCCTGCAGTGTTCCTTCTAGTTCAATAACTTTGAGGGCCAATTGAACAGGTTCAGGAAGTCCTGATATGTCTAAATGTTAAGTTAAATCAGACCTATGAAATATATATACAAAATATACTTTTCACAGGAGCAATGTCTTCATGTGTCATGTGTTTTAGTTCAAAGTTATTTTAAGAGTTTCAAATACTGTAGACAAATTGTTCAAAACACTGAACAGTACAGTAAACAGTAATTAAAAAGAGTGAAGTATTATACTGTACCATCAGTATTTGCAGCCAATCTAGTGAATATAGATTTCATTTCAAGCAATTCCTCTTTGATTGTCTGGCTTTCATTAAACTGAAAAATATATTATATAACATATCTACATAATGATTCATATTTGCAGCAAAATTAATTATTATATATAAAATGAAAACAAACTTTTAAGTTTATACACAAATCAAGGAAATACACAGCCCATAAAACGTAAATAGATAAATAATAAACAAGAAAAAATATACACTCAAAATCAATAGTGTCTGTATAAAGATACTTAAAAAAAATAAAGACACTACACAAATATTTTGAAAAGAAGCCCTATATATCACTAATTGTAATTTTTTTTAGTATGAACCTAAAATAATATATGATGTGTCATCAATTTAAGTTACCAAAAAATTCAACCAGAATTAATAATACATGCAGAGAAAAATGCTTTTTTACAATATATATCATACAATGAAAATAAAAACAAACTTTTAACAAACATATCTTACCCTTCTCGGGTCAATAGCATAACCATTTTCTTGTGGTAATAATTCAGGTGTTTTTGGTTCATTCGGCATTGGGATTGGAGCTTGCAAAAGAGGTTGACTTCTGGGACGTTGCTTCAAGTTTAACGAGGACATCCCAGTACCAGCTGAGGATTGGATTCCATTTGATTGGGCAAACTTTCCATTGTTTACACTAGTGTACAATTCCCCACCAGAGGTAGACATAATACCTTGTGGACTAATCTTATTTATGTTTGACAAGGACAATTGCATACCGTTTAAGAACGGCTTGCTAGACTCCTGAGAGGGGTTTTGGTTGTAATCTAGTGGAGATTGGGAAGGCGAGCTACGTGTTGAAACATGCAAAGGTGAAACTCCGCCAAGCATCATCTTGTTGTCACTTTCCCACAATTTGTTTCTCATTTCAGTTCCAATGCTGAGATTACTGAAGTCTGGAAAGTCTCCATTATCTGTCACGTAGGGCAAATCCCATTCTATCTGCTCAGATAGTTCAAGTTTGTTTCCTGCTGATAATGGTAAACCTGTATTTGTAGCCATTATGTGAAATCACAACACAACGGCTAGACCTTGATTAGCATTACACCAGCAAAGGGGTTTTACCATAGATTAATTATCATTTCACTAAAATGACAAATGAGAAGCAATTATAATTAAAGCTACACCTAAACAAAAGTTATTAGCAACAGCTAAGATCAGCGATAAATAAATATATGCTTATCTCTATAAGTGTTTAATAGGTATCATGAAGAATTATATAAACAACTCAAAAAAAAAGTTCACACACACACGACGATCTAAAAAAGTAAAGGTGTGTTTTTCCTGTTTTATGCATGAGAAAAGCTGAAAGCTTGAGCAAGGCATTTTAAATCTCCACAGCTACACAAGTTAACATGCCATAATTGTTTTTCATAAGAAATGAAGCGAATTCGTATTGCCTCAAGTCTCCCTTAGTGTAAAAGGAAACAAAGACTTGAAACAATCGTAGTTGTCTGTGCAAACGTTACAGTAAATAAATGAGTTAGTTTGATTGACCTGCCTTTTGTTGACCTTCTTTACAAGATTTGTTTTGATTGTACTCGATGGTTCAGTCTTTTGAGAAGAGCCGTGCAATAGCGCATACTAGTAAGCGAGAACTTTTTAGAATTAACTCTGCGGAGGAGAAATCACGTGTTTCACTGCTGACAATTTCAATGCAGTGGTAGCAACGCATACCAAAGTTCAATTTATTTTCCGCGTGATGATTTTCTGGGTAATACAGAACCATCAAATTGATTTTTTGTGAGATCCATGGTGATACGTAATAATTCAATATAATTACTGAACTACTATAGTACAAATATCTGCTTTTCGCAATGAATGAAAATCAGTTCTCTAATAAAGCTACCTTGAAACTCTCAAATCCCAAATAAGTTCCTCTGCTGGCAGGCTGGCTTTTTGGATGCAAATTTTTAAACAGAACTTTTTAGCCTCGCCATTGCGAGGTTGTGAGGGTCATGGGTGGATCTTTTCTAGGGTACCTCGCATGCAGCGCGTGAGGTACGGGATGAAAAATAGAAAAGGACATAATAAGGAATAGGAAGTATAAGCAGATTTTGTTCTAAACAAAATCTACGATAATGCTTATATACTTCCTTGATATATTATGTCCTTTTCTAGCCTATGCGCGTCGGCCCAAAAAGCTTTGCTGTTAGGGCCTCTGCAATGAATTATCATTAGTTATCCGTCTAGC
>JAYRBV010014525.1:0-12884 GCA_036023255.1 Mitrocomella polydiademata
CAAAACGTCTGTGCCGGATATACCTGTGGCAGATACGCTAACATGGACGATGTCATCAAACTAAAATGGCTGCCTGTAGAAGAGAGAGTAGCTTACAGTATTGCCAAGGTTTCATTTAAGTCGTTAAATGAGAAAGTGTAGCTCCACAACGAACACTCAGAAACATTGCTGACAGAGTAGATATAATGGAGATTTTAAATATTACTGATTCCTTCAGACACATGACTAGCAAAAATTTTAATAATCTTCCAATAGCATGCAGATCTTCAAAAGATATTAAAGAATTTTCTCGGTTATGTAGATCCTATTTTTTCAATAGGGCTGTTGCTAGATCAACAGTTCTTTAAAGCTTATAATCATTGTTTTGTCATTGTCTTGCTCTTTTTGTTTGTTTATTTATATATATATTTTTCACTCTCTCATTCTCATTTTGACTAGCAGCTTATTTTAAGGTATCTAAGGAACTGCAAAATTTCTGGTTGGGTTTGTCACTCTCTTTGACACTTCTCATCAAATTTTGCGAGCCCTATAGATCCTCGCCTTCTCCTAACCGTGCCATTTAATCTATCTATCCTAGTCGATTTCTACTTTCTAGTGAGCCAGTATACTTTACTTCATTTGTGTGATAATATTATATTGTTGTGACTGAATTTTTTTTTATACATAACAATATAAATACATATATACACAAATTATACGCATACGCATTATCAAGACGAATAGCCATAATGTAAATGGAAATACTTGAAATAAATTCATTATTATTATTATTATTATTATTATAATACCATACTTTTGAAAAGAGAGAATAAAAAGAAAAAAAGAATGAATATATATACACAAACACAATACACACACAAACATTAAACGAAGAACTGGGCTGGTTATAGTGGTGCCTCTCCACAAACATTTAGGACAAAGCTTTGCAACTATATGTTTTTGTTTTTTAGTGTTGTATAATTCTTCTTCTTTTAAACAGCCAATTACGAATGTCTCTTTGACTCATCGCATAAATGACAGGATTTGAGATCATTTGGGCAATGATCAAACTAAAGTTAGCATTCCGAACTGAATAATTATTTTCTAAAACTGTCATTAGGATTGCGACTATTGACACCGGCACGAGGAATATACAAGTCCAGAAGTTCAGAACAGCAATATCTTTGATGCTTCTCTTTAAACCGACCAAGATTTTGAGTTTTTCAGCTTTCGCACCATGAACAATTGCAACCTTCCTGATACCCGCTTCCATTTTATTACGTATTCGAAGAGTCAGTTTCCCGATGACGATAAGACTAATGCAAGTTACAATACGAACAATAATTATGTACACCAATACACCAGTTGTGGTATGCCACATCATATTTGCAACCAATGAGGACCGTTCGAAAATCAATGAAGCGCCAATGACAGCGCAAGTGAAAACTACATTCACCAACAAACAAAATTTAGTTTCTTTTTGTTTATGAGGGTCTCGTAATAGATATTGTATTTGACGGCAACAAAACGGTCAATTGCAATAACCATCGTTATCTGCAAAGATAATGCGATGAAAACATAACCCAAAGATCCCAACACGATTCTTGAATGGTTGCTTTTACCGTGTGTTAACAAAAGGGCGCAACGAATGATTACACCAAGTGAAAAAAACATGTCTGACAGAGATAGCATGCTGGTCAGATAGTAACGGTTGCTTCTCAAACGCGCTTTTTGAATTACAACCATCAAGAGTAAATGAGCCGAAAGAATTAGAACAGCTATTATAAGTATTGCGATAGAAGTTTTCGATTCCATTGAAAGTAAACTAGTTTTTCTAGCCTGGTTTTTTGTGATCCTGCAAATTAACAAATAGCTCCAAAGAAATGTTATCAGGTCCCTAAAATAACAGTTGAAAAGCTGTGCGTTTTCTCCGTCTTGATGTTCAAATAAAGTATGTGTAAAACTGTAAAAGAAGTATACACTTGTGGGAAACTTGTCCAGTTCAAATACCGTACCGACCAAAGTGAATTGGATTGTATTAATATTACTTTGATAATGAGAGTTCTATTTCTTATGCATATTTTGAGGATGCTATTTCGATTTCAATTGAATCATATTTCGATTGAATCGATTTCGATTTTTATTGAATCATAATATCTTACCTTTCGAACTTCTCTATTCATCTAACTCTTTATCACTTCTTCAATAATTTAGGGAAAATGAGAAGATTGGTTCCCTCCCCCAACTATACTTTTGAATTATCTGTTTTGTCTTTTCCTAATGGGACTGTGTGGGATTTTACCAATGTGGTATCAATTACAAGATCTAAAACTTTTTTTGTTTTATTTCTCTTGACATCAAACGGTATAAATTGAAGAACGTTTTTAAGGGTTTTGTGCTAAAACATTAAATCACCTTTTATTAAAGAAATGTGAAAAAGTTACAATAAATGATGACGCACATGCTTTCCGGAAACACAAAGTATTCAGCAATGAGAAAAAAAATCAGAAAGCCAGTAGGTAGTATTTTCTTTTACACTGCTTTTGCTTTTATGTGTTGTGATGCTTTTGTTGTCTGTCTAACTGACATAATCTGTTACTCTTTAAGCGATTGGCGACTTAAAATCGTTATTTTCAGGTATGTGAAACTTTCCAAAACTAAAACTATTGAGAAAAAAACAACGCAAATACAGCAATAAATGTTCTCCTGTGCAGGTTTAGATTCTTTAAGCTTTCACGTAGCCTCGCTAGGAATCATCTTCGTATCACGGGAAGAAAGAGTACTAGAATACCCAGGTTGCAAACTCAAACTACTCCTTCCGCAAATCTGCGAGCCACCCGTAACAAGCTGAAAGTAGAAATAAACAAGAGGAAACTTCTTAGCAATAAAAGCAGCAGAACAGCGTGGAATGTCATCAACTAGGTATCAATCCAAATGATATTAATAAGTTTTTCAACGGGGCTGCAAAACGAACAAGTGGAAAATGTGCGAATGATACCTACGTTAATCAAGGCTTAACAGATACACAGACGTCGTTTGGCTCTCAGTAAACAACATTCGATGCCGTCCCAAAAGTATTGCACACTATATGCAGTGAAACTTCAACTGGAAATGACCAAATTCCAATCCGCATCTAAGCACTTCCACTTCTCCAAACAAGAATGTACTATAGCTCGCTATAGTACATTCTTGCTCCAAACCAATGGAAAAGTCAGATTTGCCCTACCCCGAAAGTACATGACCCCGTCAACTTGTCTGAGTACCGTCCAATCAGAGTTCTCTCCTAGTATTGTTTTCGAAAGAGTTATCCTGAATCAAATGACCCAGTTCATCTACCACACGCAATAATCAAAAAGGCCATTCGACGGAGTCAATACTGTTGAAGCTTAAAAATGATATCGAAAAATGCCATGGGAAAAGGAAAAATATGCATCTTTGCTGACTTTTCTAAGACAAGTCCTGGAAACTATACATAAACAACATCTTCAAATCGTGTATGGCAACCATCAAGGCCCTAAAACAAATCAAAAGGTCTGCCTCTTTCTCATTGAAAATATCGCTGATTCAGTCCTTGATATTGTCAAAGGTTGACTACTGCAGTACCGTCTACGCCAACACGACATCGTGTTAGCATAACCGTCTAAAAAGATCTAATAAGCTAGAGCAAGCTTCATCTTCAACCGATATTGCAGTGAGGAAAAATAAATAAGACTTATTTATTAAAAAAAAATTAAAAATAAGACTTTCTGCTTCCCAATCAAACTTGTCTATAAAGCGCTTCATTCACAAGCAAAATTGGTCTGGATACCTGCAATTGTCGTTTAAAAATCAAAACCAGAGCTGACTACGCCAGGCAAAGAATAGACAATTGCGACCAGGAGTGAAGAGATCTACGGAAAATTTTGCAGCTACATGAAAACATTTTATTTTGACTGTGCTACAGCTAGAATATTAGCCGTATTTATCTTCTTCTTTTTTTCGATCACTATTGCGTAACTTCATACTAAAGTCTTTAGGCTTTGCATTTAAACAACTATCATCACTATTTACTTAAAAATTATAAAATCAAAAATCAGAAAGGTGGAGTGGATAAGACCCGTTATATAAGCTGGGCCGTGCCGAACCGAACTCACCAAATCTTCTAGTCTGCGCAACATTCTACTTTTACTTTGATTCGCTCTTCAACCTTTTCTTTTTTTATATATGCGGATAGACCGGAGAATAATATCAAGAATTTCAAAGTGCTAAGTTTCTTTTTTGTTTGAAAATATTCACGCAAGCGTATTCAATAAGCTACTTTCCAGGATTATTGAATACGGAAAAGCAAAGGTTTGCCTTCAGACCACCGCAGTGGCAATTTGCTTATAAAGCAAAGCAGAGTAAAAATGGAATGATGCGCATGCTACTGATCTTTACAGAGTCAATACGATGGAACATCTATAGTAATAAATACTTCTTACGTTGCCATGATTATTTGTTGTTAAATGACGTCAAATTTAACGGTTGATAAATGCCATTAAAAAACATAAAATAAAACAGTGCGTCAAATACCTTTATGTTCAGTTGGTAGAGTTTACTGCACTGGTAAGGACTTGCGCTTTTAGATTGAAGTGAATTATATTTCCGCCGTAAGCCTAATAGATCGATAACTTCATTTTACTTAATTTCCCTTCTATAGACTTCTCTCTTGCTACAAAATTTGTAACTTGACGATAATTCATAAAAGCATTGATCCACGAAAATATGGGTCTCTACAAGAAAACATCGGCAAAGTAAGACTGAACTGATACTAAGCCCTTTTGTTAGTCCCAAAGCTTAAGCTTTTTAGTAATGTTGTATTCGTTTCCCTTATTTAGGCCTGTCAAGTTGAACCGAAGTTGTTTCACCAGTGAAAAAACTCGCAGAAGAAATGACCAAACATTCAAGAAGGCTTTTTAAGGATGGGTACGGGAGTGACTTAATAAAGTGATTTTTTTCTCTCTCCCAATTTATTCATTTAAAAGATAGAGGTGATATAAATCATTCTAATGCTAGTTTTCCCAAGTTTAGATGAACTACAAAGTCCTATGGTTACCTTCCCGTGGTGCAGTTCGTTAAGTGAAGTTTCTCGATATGAGAACTTCATGAACTAACAACCAGGGCAAAAAAAAAAGAAGATTAAAGTGCAAGATGTGCAAAACCCATCAAACTTCCATTGTCTTGGTAGAATGTCTTCCTTCATAACAATAGAATAATGTATCGGAACCAATGTGTATAATAGATATATTGAGAATCAAGAAGAATCTATCGACGCATACACACTTTGATTTACAAAAAACTATACTATACACATTGGTTCTGATACTAATTGACTTGAAAATAGCGCCCTTCAAAAACAAATTATTTTTACCCGCGAGCACAAAATA
This sequence comes from Mitrocomella polydiademata, assembly GCA_036023255.1. Lineage (NCBI taxonomy): Eukaryota > Metazoa > Cnidaria > Hydrozoa > Leptothecata > Mitrocomidae > Mitrocomella > Mitrocomella polydiademata. Next base: position 5,385 of record JAYRBV010014525.1, read on the forward strand.
TTCTCCCGGAATCGCTGGAATAAAATCTCTAAGGAAATTAATCTGGACACAATCCAGATACAAAATAAAATGCAAAAGAAAAACGAGTTCCAGTCCTTATTAAATCAACTATACAGATAAGGACACTCTAAGGATACAAAGTATCCAATAGAGAAAAATGATGATGAATACGGATTATTCCGAAACCAGGACTCCGTTAGGTGTATGCCTCTCGTTAATTCACAAGCTTTACAATTAAAACAAAGTTAGCGGGTTGATTGGTACTTGAGCACTGGCTGTCTGTCACGTTCGATGACATTTCCTTGGCTCATAGAGTTCAGGTCCTGGATTGGAAGCATCGAGCGTAGCCCCCTTCGTCTACTATTAACTAGAGCAATGACATCGGACCGGTAGCGCAGTTGGGAGAGCAATTGTCTAGCAATCGAGAGTTCGTGGGTTCAAGTTCCACTCGATCCGTTACCTTTGCGGTAATTTGTAAAGCAAAGTGTGTGTACGTCGATAGACGTTGATTCTCAATATAATACAATAATTATTTATATATTTGTTTCCCCATTCGTTTCAGCATCGCTTTGACCGGTTTCGAGTCAAATGTGTATATGAAAAAGCCATTCATGTTTATGAGAAACACAAGTTAACAAGATAAAGAAAAGTAAGTAAGCGTACCTTGTCTTGTATATTTGATATTTCTTGCAGCGGTGTTTAATCTAATATCCAGTCCCTCTGCCAAGGCGGCTGGTATACAAGAAAAACCGTTGCTCACTGTCATGTGGCTGCCTGTGAATTCAAAATCGTCATCTTGGTCCCAATGTTTGAGAGACAAAGCTGAAAGTGGTGTCGCATTGGCAAATTCAAGGTTAGCAAGGTGCCAGTCCAAAATTTGTCGGTCACGTAAAGAAAGGTACACATCGCTGAAAAGAGGTAAAAACAAATAGTCCTATATTTTCGCGGTCAGAACATTTCGCGTTTTTGAAACTTTCGCGAAAATGGCCAAAAAACGCGAAAACACGAAAGTTTCCCTTATTATAATTCTAGACTTTTAAACATAAATCAGATTCCAAAAAATGTTGTAGTATTTCTTTAAAAAAACTCGTAAAATAAGGAAATGCATAATTCGGCATATATGTAGAATATAAAGTTTGTATTGTGGTGCGGAATTTATAATCCCATACAGTATAGTCATTATATTATTGATACACACCCTCCTTCTAATTAACTAATGCGACATACTAATCCTGTCTTCTATTTTGGAAGGGTTCTTAGGGTACATCCCCATATAATTTCACTTATTACGGTTAAAGTACCTTGGTGGATTCTCTTCATATTCTTTGATTTTAGTTTGCAGCTCTGTCTGCTTCTCTGTAAGACTGTCGTACTCCTAAAAAAATTGGCAGGACGCTTTACTTTGGCTGGTTACAGCACCGAGAAACCGATTACAAAATCATTTCTCACAAAAAAGCTTTAAACATTTTTTTCCTTATAAAAAACAAACCTTGAAATGTTGCAATAAGTCTCTTTGTTTACTTCGAACGGCAAATTCATCAGTGACATCTCTGTTTATAGAAAGAAAAGTACAGACCTTATAGCAAAATGAAGCACAAGAAATTACATAAGTAAGCTCATCTGCAATATGAGAGTATGTAAAATAAAAATTGTAAAATATTGCGATGGCGAAGTGAAAAGGACTTTGTTTTAACCTGGGTGGCTTTTGTTGGGCTGCTTGTTTCCACTCAATATTCCCTTTTTCAAGTTGATCCTTTAATTTGAGCATCTAGAAGAACAAAATATCATCTATGAGGTCACTCTTATTCTTTTGAGTTGAAAAATAGAAGACAGTGATCAGTTGCGCAAAGCTTCTCCCGCGCACAATACCAAAATTTTTTTTTTTTTTAGATAATATTATAGCCATATTACCATAAAGTAATCAGTCATTAACCATACAGTACAAGTAGGACAAATTTTTGCATATCTTTTAATGTGAAACATGATGAATTATCTCAAATAACTGAAGGGTGAATCAAAATCAAAACAGCAAACCCACCTCATGTTGTACATCCTTCAAACGATTCTGCACTTCCAGAATCTTTTTGCTGTGATCACACTGCTTCTCTTTCACTTGTTTTTCCATCAATCTATCAATAAAATACAAATCAATTTATATTCCTGGTAATTCTAAAATTATAGCATGGCTATTACAGTTGACTAGTACATAGTATTGAACCATTGGTTCGTGTTATGGTTACATGTGTAGTCTAGGCGTATATGATCTTTTCTGTGGAGAAATAATTAATATATATCAAGTTGAAATTTTGCACACTCAGTAGGTCAGGAAGGAGAATTGTCAGAGTAAAAATATGGCACCCGGCTTACTACTTACTACTTGAAAATAGGAAGTGAAATGAATGACAAACTTATGGTCAAGAGATTTGATATTACCGTAAAATTGACGACGAGAACAAAATATTTTTAGTACTGTACACATTTAAAAGGATTTTACAGTGAAAATTTTTTTAAGCAGGGTTCGAATCATTTCCGGAAACTCTGTAGGTAGAACATACTTTATAACTAGCTCAATAGCATTGCCAAGTGATAGTGGTTTGGAAAAAAGGGCATTAAACCCAAGTACATGAGAAAGATAAGACGTTGATTCCAACAGTCGATTGAATTCTCTTTCCACTAGCTCATCTTTATCTTTGCGTACCTTAAAAACAAAAAAAAAGACTTGTTTCAAATTTAGAAAAAACAGGATTTTGTGGTATTTTTTAAAAACTTTTCAGACTTTAAAAGGTGATTTCTCATTTTGGAAATGAGTAAAACCAATATTGTTTGGTATCACAAGAAAGGTAAAAACCTGCAAAAGTAGAAATGGTGTAAAGTTTATTGCATAATATTGAAAAATGATAAGTAATCTGAAAAAGCAATGCTAGAAAAATGTAAATTCTGAATACCAAACAAGCATATTAACATTTCACTCATAAAGGGAGAGGGGGCTTGTTTATTGAGATAATGTGCATTGTTAAAAGTTAATATAGTAAATTATCTCTAATTGGTTGAAATATACTCACCATTTGCCCATTGCATTCATATAAAGGACATTTTTGACGAATTTTTGTCAATTTAACATCTACTTGATTACTTATTACAGTTACTGGATTGCCACCTAAAAAGAAACGAAAAATATTATCCAAAAAAAAAAAAAATCCAATTCTATTGATTGAAATAGAGGGATAAACAAATTATTTTTCTTCACGATAAGGCAAATGACAAAATAATCTCACAGTAACAGAAGCAGCTGCAACATAAATTAATTAATACTTTACCTAGGCCAGTTACTACCATAGCCCCAAGGTCTGCAATGAATGGACCTTGTCGGAAAGTTGCAACACGTCCTCCAACTCTTTCTCTTGCCTCCAGTGTGATCACATCAAAGCCAAAGGACTTCAATTGCCGACTTGCTGTTAGACCAGAAACACCGGCTCCTATCACCAGGATTTTAGGTGCATTCTTGAGAACAGGCGGTGTACGGTAAAACTTATAAACCCCAATATTGATTGACCCATATCTGTCCAAGAAGGCATGAATTCTTTTGGTCAAGGTTGGCTCGTCTGAAAGAAAAAATTTGGCAAATAATCATTCAAACTGTGCTAACACTCAAGATAACAATACTTTTAATCGTTGTTAATTACATTATTATTATCACTACTATACTGAATAAGTGAATACTCCAACAATGAGATAAATGCAATTAGCAAACAGCCTCCAGTAAGAAAATGGATTTACCATTGAAAGGGGGCTCAATCTTATTCGCAACATAATCTATTGTCAATTCTTCACGTGGATTGCTAAGCCAACACTGAATCTAGAAAATTAAAAAAAAGAGAATTAACAAATTAAAAAACATGTTGTAAAAAAGGGAACAAAAATATTATTTTTTGCTTTTTTTGTGAGCTTCTAAAATTCTAACTATTTTGGAACAATAAAATATTTAGTTCATACAATTCTATTTCTTATATAAAGGAACTTCTTTTGAGCAGTAGTTGTGCCTTGACTGATGTCTTGAAAACACGAGGCTTCTTGTGCGGTCATTTGATCTGATGGTAAACGCGCACCAAAAGCGGAGCCTTCAAGAGCTATAAGAAAATTATCAACAAGTAAATCAAAAGTGCAATGGAATGGAATCATCAAGATAATAAAGTATAGTGTCAGCAGATGGATAGGGTATAGGCAGTGGTCTAACTTAAATTTTTGACACTAGGACAGTCGGACTACTAAACATATTTTTAAGTAATCTGGTAGTCTGACAAAAATCAACCAATTTGTTAAAAAGCTATGTGTCACAGGTAACTTAATCGATGCTATTTGACTTTGTTTGTTAATAAATTTCCCCTCGAATTTTAACGTTGTGAAGAATTTTTAGTTGTTTGACTTTATCTCTTTTATTAGCAACACAAAAAATATATACATAACTTTTAAGAGAAAAAAAGTTGTATATACTCTTAGGGACACAACAATTAAAAAATAGAAATAAATTTCAGCCAAAAACAGCCAAATAAAAGTTATTATAAAAAAAATATTAAATTGTTGATTCTTTCTTAAAAAAAGCAGCCCTCGAACTAAATTCCAGGACATTACAGGACATTCCAGGACAGTGGTCCTCATGATTTAGAACATAGTCACACACATCAGATAGAGAGCAGATGGAGAGTTTAATGACAACTTTAATTGTTAATCACAGAAGCTAAAATATACGCCACTGTGGTGTATCTCAATTCAGAGTAAATACTGAAAAATAAACTGTAGAATAAAATAAAATCTTTACTTTTTGCAGACATCTTCAAAACTTCCACTGGATCTATAAATCATAGAAAATACATTAAAGTTAATAAATGTTTTTAATAAATATTTATTTAATGAAATGTAAATGTGGGATTGAAGGCATATCAAAACTGTAGATATCAATATATAATCATTTTGCAATGCATGGCAAACAACAAAACAGAAGGGGTTGTAGAAGCAACCTGTTGGAAATTCATCTTCTTCTTCCTCCATCTCTTCATCTACCATCATCATCTCAGAACGATTTGAAACATTCATTTCAATTATTTTTTTAAGCACAGATCTCTATATGTGAAAAAAGTTTTTTAACTAATAAAGAGACATACACAGTGCACTATTCATTCTATTTAACTTTTTACATACACATACACTTAAATCATTTTTCAACCTATTACATAGGGTTTATTTCATTTACCATGAGGGGTTTTCAATAAGTGTGTTTCTATTTAAAACCATGTTGAAATTACACCGTTTTCAGTCTTCTCATTAAGACACAAGCAATCTCTCTCGCCCAGGCAGGCACACAGAATTTGCCCGAGCAATTGATAGCACAGGCAAAGTGTAAAAAGTATTCTAATTGCACAGGTAAAAATAGTTTATAAAATCGCAGAAGATCAATCAATCATTTGGGCAAATCCTGAGTGACTGCACAAGAACAATAAGACACAATGTCTTAAATTCAACGTGGAACCAACAAATTGATTTTCTTCTGGCGCGCAAGGATCTTCAAATGATAGACTTATTCATATTTTTTTTGAAAAGTTATCATTTAGCTTATTGAGATTTTAGAATCTCCTTAACCCTATTTCTACTGGGCAGGTATAAAACGCACAATGCATAATGCATAATCAATAATATCTTGTTAACTACAAGAGTGTTAGAAATTTTCAGCTCTGCCACCTGTTTGGTTTGTAATTTACAGTCCAAAACAGAAGATTAGCAATATAACTTGAAACTAATTATTCTATCAACTTAAAATATTGGTTAGTGTTAGATAATGGCAAAAGAAACATACTCAGAAAAATTATGTGTCAAACGTGTATTTTGCAGCACCAGAAAATAAATATTTATATTTGAATTTTCCTGAGCTCATGTCTTTTGTTACTATCTAACATTGTCTGAAGTTTTTTTGGGTCTGTAAATTACAAACCAAAATATGAAGCCCTATCTTGACATTATGGGTTTTATGTCAAAGTTTCATGTTTCAAGTTTCAATTTGTTTTTATTATTTAAAACATTAAAATTTATAAAACTAGTTATTTTTCAGTTAGTTGGACAATAAATAATACATATTTATGATAGTTTCTTTAAATCATGATAATGGATGTTTCTTATATTAGATTTGATACAATGTTATTGGTCTCTATTTCTCATGTCTCCGCAACCATAAATTTCCCGTTTTAGATAATAATCCATGATATTTTGTAGAACCAAATATATCTCTCTAATAGTTTTGCCTTAAAATACATGCAATAAAATAGAATGACGATAATCATCGAACGGCAGTCTGCCATTTTGTAAACAACAGAATATTGCGTAGGGGAGACATTCTGAGAATTTCTCCTGAGGATCAACCTCAGGGGTAAGCGTTTCGAATGTAGTGCACAGCGCGAAATGACAAACACGCTTTACCTCGTTCTACAGCTATAGCCTTCAAATTAAAGGGGGTTAGGGTTAGGATTAGAAAGCTTTAATTGTTTTATAGATATATTTAATTCTCACATTTTTGGCAGTGACTGTAGCCTAGTCAGGTTTCTGAACCATGGCAAATCTTTCGTAGGTTCAACCCTTAGTAAAGTTGTTGTTGTTTTTTTCTTCTTCTTTTTTTTTTTTTTTCTTTTTGTATCTTTTTTTTTCTTTTTCTTTGTTCTCTTTATATAATCACATTTGTACCTGCCCGTTAATGATATATCTTATTTGTTATGCATTATGCAATATGTAGCATTTTGTGCCTGCCCATTTCTACTGTATTACAAATTTTTTTGATAATTTTTTTTGATAACTTTTCCACTTTTATAATAAAAAAAAGACGTCAAATTTTTTTTATACTTTTCTGTATTATTGTCAACTTTGGCACACTATTTTGGCCTGTCTGAGTAAAAATGGTTGACAAAAATCCGTAATATATAAAATAGGTAATGCTGTATCTACATGTTTTGTCTGTCTATCCGGTGCCGGGACAACCATCCAGGCAGGGTCCTCTTTGTCTACGACCCTGGGCGAACCCCATAAAATTGATGAAAGTACGGAAATTTTCAATTAGCTTTTTTCATTAAAACCGTACACCCTGTAACATGTACGGGATGTACGGGGTGTACGGGGGACCTAAATTCTACAATTATTAGCACCCTGTACAAGTACTTTTGGTGAAGTCTCAAGCACTTAAACTAGCCCTACTTCAATGCCGTGAAATTTAAGATTTAGATCCGTAGTCTCCAGTCTACTACTTGCATATAAGAAAGCAATAGTATTGCCTACAGACCACCGCAGCAGCAATTTGCTTAAAAAGCGAAGCAGAGCAAGGTGGGATGTAACGCAGACAAGGTCCTCTCTACCTTAAAGGGGAATTGAGGGAAAAACTACCCCCCCCCTAACTAGGATACCTGTCTTGACTCTTTCCCTTTACCCTTTAACAATCTGACATTCAACAAGAGGGAAAGAGAGAGC